>JBBPMA010000081.1:0-44879 GCA_038090075.1 Xanthoconium purpureum
TGCACTGTATGGTTGCATGTCCGTCCATGCGGCTGGGTAGACATACAGCAAGAAGGGTAGTATTACTGGATACATCACTCACGATCGATTTGTTCAACGAGGGATATGTGGTTCCTTAACAAGTCGGGATTCAAAGGGAGTGACGTGCAATCCGATGTCAAGTGGTCTGGACCTTTGAGCATGCATCATAATGACAGCAAAATTTTAACTCTCACCACATCGCATGAAGAAGCATCCCCAGTACCTCGTTTTTTAACTCCGGAGTAACACGGCAGAAGTTTGGGTAGAGGTTCCAGTGAGCCCTTGAGTTATGTTAGATCCTCACTTTGCATATAACTATCGTAGTAGCATATTAGACTCATGACATCTCTTACCACACAGAACAACTCACGCAAGATGCAAACCAGTATTGTGCTTGAATAGCCAGTCCTGTTTAAATCAAATTGTTTAGGGATCCCACCAATGCCAAAGCCTGAGGCTTACCTTTATGTGGAAGCGAGAGGACACCTCTGCAATCCCTGAAGATCACGTACCCTTCCCATTCATCCAGCCAAAAGAGGCACCTGGTCCCTGGGTTCACAAAATAATAACAACATATTACGCCCAGGTCGTCTGCCTTGGGTTCCAAGACCAGCTGAACTTCGTCAACATTCAGGGATTCGGAGAGATTTCGATTCCTGATCTCAGCTGACAGCTCCGAGAACAGGAAAGTTCTGAAATATTCAATATCGCTGCAAACCTCCTCATCGCAAATGTTTGCTTCCGTGAACGTTTTCTGTGGATTCACATTTGAAATGCAATAACCTGGAGATACCACTCAGATTACTAACCGATTTGCTGTGTACGAAGTACAGAGTGCCTTCTGGGTGTCGGAAAGCTGTCCAACCCTCCGGGACTTCTCTGGACACAGAAGTTAAATACAAATTGTACTGTAAGACAGGAACGGAACTGACGATGCCCCAGGATACTGGTACTGCATTGCTTCAATCTTGTAGCAATCGTGTTCGGATGGAGGTCTGCGGCGCGATGTGAACTGTGGGCTAGGTCAAACATGCAAGGTAATCCTACCTGATCTTAGGATTCTTATATCGCTGTACATTATGAACTGACATGGGAAAGAAACGAGCGCTGTCATTGATGTGTCCCCCAGGTTGACTTGGGGCATTCGCGGGAGACGTTGAAAGCATGGAGAAAGACATGCTGTGGACTGACAACTTGGGGGGGGTTAAGTACATTCCAACTGGGTTAAGCGTTAAGTCATCCTGTAGATGAGTCATACCCATATTTTTGTGTTTCCACTAAACAACTGTGATGCGTTCGAAGGGTGTGGAAAATATATAATAATGCTGATGAGCGTCCTTTGACAAGCCACGACATGCGTCAATACAGAGTTCAGGCACTCGCCGGGGGTCGAGGCGACGCTGAGGCAGACCCTCCTCCAAGAAGTGGATAGCCATCAAAAAAGAGCACGGAAAGACTTTGGGAAACCACCTTCAACACTTTCAAGGGATCCCTTTCCATGCGGACAGGTGACACATCAATACCACCCTATAACCGCATGCGTTGGCTAATCCAGTTTGCACTGGAATATACAACATGACAGCAACATCCATCTCTTTCTGGTCACGATGATTTGGGGGTCATAATGTTATCTGGCCATCTGTCTTGTTCGATTTAGAACAATGGACACGTGCGTGCGCATGTGCCACAGCTTCATGTTTCCAGAACTTTGAATAAGGGACAATATATAACTCACCGAGAACATTCACGAAGCCATAGCCTCCTTACGTCCTCGATTTGGCTTCGACTAGTAGATCGATTGGTGAAATATGCCAGCAAAGGTCCGACAATCGCAAGTAGGATGATATCACTGCCTATAGCTCTACATGAGCAGGTTCCAAGACAACTGTGCTTCCCGAATCAGCGATCGCAGTAGACACTGGAACGACACTTGATGACAACACGGATTCCCCTGTCTGCAGAGCATCCTGTGTGTGCTCTGACACGGTGGCAGTAGCCGCCAAAACAGAAGCCAGCATCGATGGAATAGCTGTTGCCGTAACAGCCACGCTCGTCAGTGAGGTTCTAGTGCTACTATCCATCACCACTTCCTTCAACGTTTCCCCTGTGGCTCGCGCACGAGAACCACCAATGCCTGGTACGAACCTCGTCCACCAAAACGCAATTCTCAGCCCTCTGTCTAATATCCGCTGCTTCAGCACAAACAACACCACAAGTCCAAAGAAGACAAGGGCTGAGATGATAAGCACCCGGTCGAGCCAGTCCGTTTGCTCGAGCACGGTCACCAACTGTTTCGAGGTATCAATGAGGAGATTAAGCATATCGTGTGCTTGTGAGGCTGATTGCAAATTTGCCGTGGAGGACTCTGTCGGGGATGGTGTAACCCAAGCTCGCGATAAAGAAGTATACAAACCTAGGAGTTGGCTAGAGAGAACGCTCTGTTCAAGCTCTTTTTGCATGAGACCTATCGTCCGTTGTAGAGCCTCCGTGACATCATTGTTGGCTTTCATGAGGACGTCTTCTCTAAAGCGCAAACGCCATGGTCCTTGTTAGTCCCGAGCTGAATGCGCAACCATGAGGAGTTGAAGATACGAACGTGACTTTTTCATTGAAAGGCGTTACTTGTTCTCGAACAGAGGGCGAACGAAGAAGTTCTTCCCGCTGCGATCGGATTGATGCATCTATTGCACGTTTCGAGGCGAGCAAGGCTGCTCGGGAGTCTTTGCGTAGCCTGTAGCAGTGAGTCCAGAGAACAAGACAATGAACATGGACACACCCATCAAGCACCTTGAAATGTTCGTCCACCCTTGTTCTGAGCGCCATGCGCGACCTGTCGCTCCGCTGGTCATCTACGAGGACATCCAATTCCTACCAACGCCACCAAAACGAACCGTCAGCTGTCATTCAACATCATCATGGTCACAAATGACAGTTGCTCACTTCGACCTGCTTGGCCAGTTGTTCAACGTCCTCTCTGACTTCGGCAGCCCATGCTTGTTGGGTGGCAAGCGGTCCCATACATGCTCGAAGGCGTGGGATTTGAAACGTTGAAAGGTCGCTTTGACGGCGTTCTACTGCTTCGAGAAGAGCCTGTGCTTCAGCATCAAAAGTAATGGGTATTGGAGCCATCGTTGACGTTGAAGGTGTTGGATGTTAGCAAACGGTGTGCGGTCGTACAGCCACCGTGACACATAAGCACGTTGCACATTTGGACGCTTCGTCTCATAGTTCATCTGGTGATTATAACAAATGCATCCGGGTCATAATGCATAATGGACCGTGGTTGCGCCACGTAAGCAAACGTTTGTCGTTGGCGTTTTGACACCCGTTCTAGGTACTCCCCCGACGTCGGCTAGCTAACGGACGCTTTTTCACCACTCGGTTTGGTGATGGCCTCGTGTGGTACTTAAAAGTAGCATGCGTCTCAGAAATCGGAAGCGGTAAGCCGCCATCCCGCGATAAGCTCACCTGCCGGAAGCAGGGAACCTTCCATACTTAAAAGTCAGTGAACCGCACTCTCTCGTGTATTCCATCTTCACTCACCGATGTGGACCATCACTGCTTTCGGCCTAGCACTCGCCTGTGTCGTGGTGCTTGACATCACACGCAAATGTCTCAAGGATACGATACCCCGGTCCTCCTACCCGTTGCCTCCTGGTCCGCGGGGGCTACCATTCATCGGGAACGTTTTCGGTGTAAACCCGGATGCCCCGTGGTTGATGTACGCCGAATGGGCGAAGAAATATGGTAATGGCGATGCTGGCCATACTTATGTTATCTGCTCAAATATGTGACTCAGGAGACATCATTTATACCCGAAACCTGGGAAGCGACATTATCATCATTAATTCGGAGGCAGTTGCGAAGGAATTGCTCGAGAATCGCTCCAAGAACTATTCCGACCGTCCTTACATGGCCACGAAAAGCCTGCAGGTGCCTTTCCAGTGTCATATTCCCAGGTTCGACTGACACGATGTCCATGATAGGTGCGGAAGGGACTCCAGTACTATCTTTATGGAGTATGGGGACCGATGGCGCCTACATAGACGATTTTTCCATCAGACGTTCCGGAGCGAGGCAGTCCATAGGTTTATGCCCCTGCAACATCGTAAAGTATGTCAACTATTGCAAAGGCTCCTCGACAGCCCGAACCGATTCTCCGAACATGTATTTGAGTAGGTCTCAAACCCCTTTGGAAAGATATCGGTAGTCAAATGACCGTTCTCCGCAGGTACACTGGATCGGTCATCCTGAACAGCGTATATGACTACGACGCAAAATCCCGTAAAGACGAACTCCTTGATATTATTGCGAAGACGCTCAGTACTCTTGGACGTGCTCTGCGCCCCGAGGTCTCCATCATGGTCGGCGCGTTTCCCGCGCGTGAGTGAAAATCTATGCAGTACATATCATGTACCTAAATTGTTGATGCCGCATAGTTTTGGAGCTTCCTTCCTGGTTACCTGGCATGTCATTCAAACGGGACATGGCGACAGCCAAGGAGTCTTCCAAACGATACATTGAAAAACCATTTCAATACTCATTAGAGAGAATGGTAAGGGACTTTTTTGAAATTTGAACATACATTCACCGCCGTGTAGTCTGCAGGTAGCTCTGTCCCATGTATGGTATTCGATGCCCTACGAAATGCGGAAGAGAAAGGTACCTTATCAGATGCGGGAGCGGGTTTAATGAAGGACCTATCACATGCAGCCGCAACGGGCTTCATAGGTGAGTGACGCAGAGTTTACGATTACGTCCTGATCTCATTCAGACTCTTAGCCGCGTCTGAGACGGTAAGTGACGATCTTCGACTTTACGCACGAATTTCCTTTCTTATTGGGAGGACAGTCAAACTCTGCCATTTTGTCGTTCTTACTGATGATGGTGATGAATCCTGAAGTTCAAAAGAAGGCGCAAGCGCAAATCGACACTGTGGTGGGTGGGAACAGACTGCCAATGATCGAAGATCGAGCATCGTTGCCTTACATCGACGCTGTTCTTCGAGAGACGCTCAGGTACAGCTCCATCGTCCCTTTGTGTAAGTATCGTCACTGCATTTATTCATTAGTTGACTCATATCCCAATCAGCGATCCCACACGCTGTCGTGGACGACGATATCTACGCTGGATATCGCATTCCGAAAGGTAGGATAGCCACATTCCACTCAAGTGCTGAATGTTCACGCGTATCCGCAGGAGCTACGGTCATATCCAACCTTTGGTGAGCCTGCACTGTCTCTCTGACATGCAGCCGATCCTGAACATTACCGCCCTCATTTTTCAGGTCCATGGCCCATAATGGATCCAAATACCCTAAGCCCGACCAGTTTATCCCCGAGCGATTCATGAACGACGACGGGACACTCAAACCTGACAACACCGAAAATATCATATACGGGTTCGGTCGACGCATTTGCGTCGGGAGACATTTTGCAGACAGATCCGTGTGGTCTGTGATTGTGAATATATTGGCTACGTTCACAGTCAGGAAGGCCAGCGACGAGAATGGGGCGGAAATTCCCGTAGAAGCAAGGTTTTCTGGTGGCATTGCTATGTAAGCAACCCATTCGAAATGTCCCCGTGTTGGGTATGGTACTGATCGCAATCATGGCATACGGTGTAGACATCCACTCCCATTCCGGTGCAGTATCGCACCTAGGATGAATGCAGAGAGATTGAGACAGCTAATCGAGGCGAGCACTGCGTAAGGAAACTTGTATGCCCTCTCCGTTAGGGACACGAATAGGTCGCTTTCTTTATCTCGGCCATCCAGTATGTTCACATTTGTAGCAAAGTTGGAACTGCAATGATCGTCGTAGCTTTGATGAGCGGGTAATGTGCTCACTGCCCTCCAAGTGGCCTCCCAGGCGAAAAATGCCACGTATTGCCCGATGCCTCGGAACGAGCGGTAGCAATGAGCCAGCTGCGTGATGAAACAGATGCTGCACTGCGTGCGCCGCGGAAAACGCTCCTTAATCTGATTCAGGTGAAACTACGTGGGTAATACCACCGTATGCCAAACTTTGCACTACTGTAAATATTATTATCTGCGAGTCTAAAGAGTTTCTCAGCATTAGTAGTGGCTGTCAACTGTGACCCTCCCGCTGGCCGCGATCTCCGAGCGGCACGACACCACCTCACTTACGGTCGTTCGGTAACCTAGTGTAAGCTCGGCCCTTGACGTGTAGAGAAGTCTGACAAATAACGCAACTTGAAATTCGCAATCAGTGGATGGATGTTTGTGTCAGACTCATCTCGCGGCTGCATGCAAGGTCCTTGTTCTTTCCACTGGCGAGGGCACCTTTCTGGTCAACTAGCCAACCCGTGATAACTAAGAAACAGCTGCTATGTGCACAGACGTTCGTATCCTACCCACTCTATCTTCTATCGACAACTGAACGATCCAATGATTTAGGACAAGCCTGTTTATTCCAAGTCCAACAGGGCGGTGGGTAAGGACAGCGGAGAGGGTGTCTGCACTGTCTCACTTTGCCCCACTTGGATGATTCTTGGTTCACTACACCCGATCGCATGGAACCTTAGTTTTCCGACGGAGACAGAGAAGATCATCTGGCGTGCTGCATCACTCGCTGGCCTTTTTCGGTAATGTACACTCACGTCATCGGATTGCCAGGATTGGACGTGGGAGGGCAAGTTATGCAAGTCGGTCTGTTTGCATTCATCTTGGGTATCGTGTCCCGGGTGCTCCTTGTGGCATTGATGCTTGCCAGCCTTCGTTCTCTACCCTGCTCTGCTTACCAGACAGTCTCCTGGACTAGTTATATTCATCATTCCTAGGTTATCATGTTCACCACTGTTTCGAGCACATTACAATCATGTATCACCATGTACACAGCTATCACTCGACCAATAGGCTATTTGAAGCGTGGAGTTGATCTCCAACGAGAGTGGAATCAATTTAATGTTAACTAGGAGGCATGCAAGAGCTACACATTGGTTCGTCTCAATCTTTTGATCAATGGTCGACTGAACACACCACCCGTAATCACATTTACAACGTCAAGAAATTCACAAGCGTGAGGAACGAACAGGGATTGATTGGTTCAAAGTCGCTTTACAAGATGCCAGAGTAAAGACTCCTCCAAAACCACCAAGTTGATCCCAATCCTTGCTCGTCCCTCGACAACCACCACCACCACCACTACCACCACTCAACCATACACCCACCCACCACCAAATCATCCGACACACAGACACGATCCGTCAACCTCTCACGCGATACACCACCTCGGTCCACAATACAGCAATGGGCAATGAGTGCCAATAAGGAAGAGGGGGGGAGGGGGAATAAAGAGATGTCACGTCGAGACTAGAAGCGCAGAGAGAAGAAGGCCAATAACATATAAGACTGGGCTGGGAACACATACACACAATGAGGTGAGGGGTGATGGAATGGCCAAGAGTTGTAGCGTACGACCCCGATGATGGTGGAGACACGACGGAAGAAAAAAAGAATGGACTCCCCCTCTTCTGAAGAAGCGACGATGGTGGTAATGTTTGGACGGTGGTGACGAGATCGAGAATGTTGAAATGACGTGTTCAGTTGCCGGTGGAATGCAAGTCGGATGACGACAACCCCCTCCCTTCCACTGCCACTACTCACCTACCACAACCCAACCCACGACCGCAGAGAGAGCTTCAACGGCCGACAGGAGTTCCCCGCTGATTGGGGTACCCGCCACGCGAGGGAGGTCCATTGCTTTGCCTCCCGTTCTGAACCGTCTGGCCCTGCTGAACAGGTGCTTGCTGCCGTGCTTGCGGTTGCGGTTGCTGTTGTGACTGAGGCGGCTTCTGGGGAGCGGGTGTCGTCTCCTCCGCCGCAGTGGGCGCGACATACAAGCCTTTATCGATGGTCTGGGGAATAGGCTGTATCTCCGTCCCAAGCTCTTGCTCGATGCGGTATAGGTTGAATCGGTCTTCGTAGGTGACAAGGTTAATGGCGAGACCCAAGTGTCCGAAACGACCTGATCGTCCAATGCGGTGAAGGTACGTTTCGGAGTTTTTGGGGAAGTCAAAGTTGATGACGACATTGACAGCTTGGATATCAATGCCTCGCGTGAGCAGGTCCGAACACACGAGGTTCCTACATACGCCATTACGGAAATCGTGGAATACGCGATTACGATGCGACTGCAGCATTTTCGCGTGCGAATAGAAACAAGAGTAGCCAAGCTCCGTGACTTTCTTGGCCAACAGCTCAACACGATTAGTGGAGTTACAGAAGATGATCGACTGGTTAATTTGAAGCTGCAAGACCGTAAGCGAGGCGAACACAGAGCGCAAGGTGTACGCACCTTGGAGAATAACGTATTTAGGCAATGCACTTTCTGTCGCTCTTCGACGTAAGCGTAATATTGCGTGACACCACGCAGAGTGAGTTCCTCCATGAGGTTTATCTCATATGGAGACTTCATGTATTTATCCTACACGTGTTGATGAGACAAATGATCCGAAGAAAAGATGAAACGAACACGCACCTTGAAGTCCTTTACAATAAGCGGGAAGGTTGCGCTGAAGAGCATGACCTGGCGGTCGGCAGGGAGGAAAGAGAGCAACTGCTCCATGACGGGGGTGAATTCGGGAGAAAGAAGTTTGTCTGCTTCGTCCATGACAAAAACAGGACACTCGCTGAGATCGGCGACATTCTTGCCGGCCAAGTCGAGGATACGGCCGGGAGTTCCGACGAGCACATGGACAGCCTCTGACAAACGTATGATATCGTCTTTGAGGGTAGTTCCACCGGTGGTCACCATGACTTGGATCCCCATGTGTTTTCCGAGGACTTTACAAACTTGAGAGGTCTGGAGAGCGAGTTCACGGGTGGGGACAAGTAGGAGGGCTTGGATCTTGTTCTTATTGACGTCAATCTGCTGAAGGGAGGGTATAACAAAAGCGGCGGTTTTACCGGTGCCGTTCTTGGCACGGGCAAGAATATCACGTTTGGTAAGCGCAATGGGGATGGCTTCTTCTTGTATTGGAGAGGGCTTTTCGAAACCCGCCTCGAAGATGCCCATGAGGAGTTCGCGACGGAGGAACATGTCCTCGAATTCGGTGCCCTTGGTGGCGGTTACATCTTCCGTTTGGGGCCGTAGGTCTTTTGGTGGTGGGCGGAGGCCATTCTTCCAGGAAGCGTCGTTCTGGTTGGCGGGACTGTCAAAAGGACACATGCTGTCAACAATGAAAGAAAAGTGAAAAAGGCTACCACGCACGGGTGAGATGATGATGGTCGAGATACTTGCGCCATGTTTGGAGGTTGTCGAAAGGATACAGTAGCGTCAATACGGAGTGTCGAGCAATAGCGTGAGCTAGACAAATTGATCGCAAGACGCGTCAGTGGTGCGATGCTAATACGATGGTTTGTTTCAAAGGCTGTCGCAACGAGTTCAGAGGTGGTGGCGACAGGAAAAGCGTGCTGGACAGGTGTAACGTGGAGAGGTAGATCAAAGTCAGAGTTCAAAGAGAGAGCCGTCGA
The DNA here is from genome assembly GCA_038090075.1 of Xanthoconium purpureum. Classification (NCBI taxonomy): domain Eukaryota; kingdom Fungi; phylum Basidiomycota; class Agaricomycetes; order Boletales; family Boletaceae; genus Xanthoconium; species Xanthoconium purpureum. The sequence goes on from JBBPMA010000081.1 coordinate 9,518, forward strand.
CTATCTCAAATTCAAAGGTTTCTGTTTTTTCCCACGGCCTGTCCCGGCCCACGAACACGCGAGTTGCGTTGTACAAATGTACTCAGTTGGAATGGTCAGATTCCACGGTAAAGCTGTATGTGCTCTGCTTGTTGACGCACTGCGGAAGGATTCAACTGGTCGTGTATCACCACTGCGTACTTTATGCGGCATCTTGGCGTAAGAAGCTGGTCACTTGACTCATGAACCTACCGCCGCTGGGGGCAGGAGCAGGACAAAAATACTTCCATGCCTATGAATCGGATCTAGTCCGCTTTTTCATTGTACCATTGGATCTGAACTGGGAGCCCTGGTGATTCGCAGTTACTACAATGCTCAGCTAGCAATTCTAGGCAGGGCGCTGGCAGGCAAATGAGTGGGGCAAGGCATTGCAAGGCCTGCGGCCATTCTCCACTGGGCCAAATTACTCAATTCAACCCTCCACCGTGACCAGGCTGCTGACACCGGACGACACGAGACTGCATCGTGGCCAACAAGTGTAAAGCACTATGACTCATTGTATCAAAAGCACCACAGGGTCGCGAATACCCAGTGGTGGGGCCGATTATGTTGCTACTTACCCGGTGGGTGTATCTCATTTGCTGCACTCCGCGCCACTCTGATCATTCCCTGCAGAAGCGGAACATTATATTTCCGCCTGACGATGAAGCGTCCACCCTTCCTTAAGGTCGCCATCACTTTGAGATCATTGAGCTGGAGTAACACGAATTTACTCTGCAATCATAGGTCTACGTTTGCTTGTATTCTGAAAACGATGTCAGCCTGTACCCTCCCGACTACGCTGCATGGCATCATGCCTCGCACCTAGACTACAAACACAGCTTGGATCAGATTGCCCCACGGCTAGGTAGGCACTAAAAGGGCATATTTATACCACGAAGAAGACAGACATCCAATCAGCGCTCAGTCATTCAGTCAGAATCAGTGTTTCATCACCCCATCGCACGTGGTGATAATCAGCAGGGCCCACCACCATCCAGTTCCCTCGTTCCGAGACTCCTTCGACATCGCGTTAGAGATGGCGCCAGCATCTATGTGCACCGCTTGGCGTCCGACAGTTCGAGGAAACGCGACCAGCAAGTAACCACGTCGCCGCGAGGGGGAAAGGCCACAATTGAAGGACTGACCAGTGATCGCTGACATTGACGGTCCCCGTCGGATGTACCACATACACTGATCTCTCGGGCAGTGACCGCTGTTGCCCAACTCGAGAATGATATTTCCGCGGTATGGACCTCATCGCCAGCTTCCCTTCTACCAATGTCATCAACAAAATGGTCGATGCGAGGGATGAATAGTGCATTCGAGAGGCCGTCGCGCAGACCGCGTCCGAGCTGGGCAACGTCGATATGTTGCTATGTTTCGCAGGGGCGATAGCATGTACCCACGCACTCGAGCTGGGCCTTGACGAGCGGACGCGGACGCTCAATATCAAGATTCAACACGACAGACCGCTGGCTCTGTGCGCAAGCCGTCACCAAGTAAGTCGGTGACTCGCCTCCTCGTCAGGATCGTTGTTAATAATTGATATGATCAAGGTTCATCCGTGGTCTTCCGCAGCGAGAAACGGACCGGTGTCCGCATCATCTTCGCAGCTTCGATCTCTGCGCTTAGCGTCGATTTCCCACAACCACTTGAGATGTGGTCTAACATACGAGGTTTCTGAAGGCGCACTTTTGCAGCTCATAAACTCGTTCGTGGCCGAGTGAGCCCGCGTGAATAGTAGTAATAATTAGCCCTGTTACATGGACACAATCTTGAACGCATGGGCTAGCTTCGAGGAACCTGATGGCGATCCGACAGAGCTGACAGGTGTGGGGGTGTTGCTATGCAGAGCGCGGGGAAGCCATACATTAATGGCACAGATATCATCATGGATGACGAAGCCGAAACTCACTTTTCGGACTTTCGACCCCGTATTTGTGTTTATGAACATGCTCGTCATGTCCACAGGTGACACATCCGTTCTCGGGATCCTAGAATAAATTAGATGAGAAAACATACTGTAAACAAGCAGAAACATTTCGTGATATCCGACTTCCCGTGACTTTCCTGGAACCTGCACAAGACAGCTTGTTGGAAGAACAGAGGCGCGCGCCTGCGTCTGGATCCGTTAATTTTAATCCATTTCGCTAGAGTTTGTTGCACCTTTCTAAGTCCTACTGAATATATTGGCGAGAAGCACGTCTGGTTTTGCAAATGAGTGGTCTAGACCAGGACAAGTTGCACCCTGCAAACCTGAAACCGTTGTCGACATGACAACGGACGTACGAGGAAAGTGCTATACTTCCCGTATTCTATTGTCGACGCTACAGGATATCTGATCACAGACCTGGGATGGCATCCAACGACAACATCCGCCGTTTGATCCTGGAGGCTGAACTTATTGACCAGGCTGAAACGCTGAGGCTGAGCCAGCTGATGATTGTTCCGGAGACAAGACGGCGTCCGAGAAAGTCCCCGGAGAAGGCGGTAAATGCTGGCGTTCGGGAGATGCCGGGAGTAGCCTCATAGCCAGCGGATTTCGTTGGCAAGCCTGGGTAGACATGAGCAAGTTGGTTCCTATGAACGCACGCGCTTACGAAGGTGTGATATCACACGTCGCTGGGGTGTTCCGATATGTTTTTCCGTTTAGACTCTAGAGTGCAATAAAGAAAGAGCGGGTTCCGTACATATGCTCATTCGTCGAAATGCGACTTACCTTCGAGACTGTAAAATGCGGTCTTTATCGCGGTGAATAAGGCCCATACTGGCAGGCTGTCAATCAAGTTGCCTCCATTGGCATGTCCCCAAAAGTTGACAAGTCTGCTTTGCCGTAAAGTCGTGGCTTTGAGTCGGTGCACTAGGACCATATCGGTCAACCTTCCTGGGAACCATCAACACGATCAATGTATAATGTCTCCGTCAATGGGTCCAAAGGTCAGTTAGCTCTCTGGCCGTGTCCTGAGCGGTGTCCTTGTACGGAGCCGCTGTCCTGCTAAACCTTAAACGTACGTCCGACGTCAGCAGACTGACGGACGCGTTCCACTTTGCCGATCGGTTGTGAACATTTGATCCAATTTCGCGGAGATAATAACCCCGAAAAAACATCACGACATCCCGGCTCTCTTCATATAATCACGCCAATGGGAACTGCCCCCAGGGTCTGTGCCGTTGGCGGGCCTTCTTGACGCTCACGCACACTCTCTATTCCTAAAAGCCATGTAAGGACTCCTGCACGCTCTTACATCCATTCGTTCCTGCTAATCCGCGTCTGAACAGTCTTGGGCTTGCACCTTTTATTGTCACGGATCAGTGGCAGTTCTCCCAAAAAATTATATCCCATCGAGTTCCAGACGAGGCTCTCGCGCCTGCGATACACCCATTTTAGTTTCACACTCATTTTTTCAACACGCTCTTTTCGAGGACTCTCTGCTTTGAACATGTTTACCCCTCCTCCCTCGCCCCTTCCTCAGCCAACTCAGCGAGCATCAGAATTGGATACCCATGTCACAGAAGATACCCGGATTTCACTGTCAAAACAAAGGATTCACCACTCGATTCGATGGACCATCATCCTCGTTCCGCTCACCCTCATTTTGCTTGCCGCGTACACGCATTTTTGGGCACACCCTGCCGTCTTCGACCTGCTTTCAGCAGACGGCCATCGTGAACAATCTGCGTGGAGGAAAGTAGTGGACTGGTCGCTCCACGAGCCACACAAACCTCCAAGCAACCGTTTGGTCAAGAGATCCGCAGCCAAACGTCTTGTACCACGCAATGCATCAACGCCCGTCCCCACTATTCCCGTGAATCCCACCCTACCTATACCGTTTCCCCAACCCTTTGATACAACGCTCTCCGCTAATTTTTCCACCACTTCTTGTTATGACTTTTTCTTGAACATGACTCAAGGGGACGCGTTCCGCGGTTGTCGACCGTTTTCGTTATTGATCGCCACCTCCCATGCATTTGAAATGGTGAGTGCTCGTTTTCGCATCGTCTCGGAAAACGCGAACAGTTCTCATTGATTTTGACAAACAGGCTCAAGACGACATCAATCTGATGAACACAGATGTATGGGGCATCTGCAACACGGATATCTCGCAAGCGCAGTGCGATGTCAACATGTCTTGGTTCGCATCTGCGCTGCAGTCGTCTTGCCAAACGGACCTTGCGAATCAGGTGGCGACGGCCGTGACGACTCTCGATGGTGATCATCACATTGCTCAGACACTGCATTCGATGGCTGACTAGCTGCTTATGCGTTTGGTAAACTATAGCCCTGCACGCGTACGACCTGATGCGGAACGTCGCCTGCCGAGTAGACTCGACGACGAATTCATACTGCTACGTCGAAGCTGTCGCGGACCTCGACCCGTCGAGTTACTGGTTCTACCGACTGCCGCTCGGCCTACCACTCGGACCGAAGCTCACGACGAGCGCGTGTAACGACTGCACGGCGAGACTGATGGCAGCATATGGCTCGGCGCTCAACGGTACGGATGGGACAAACCTTGCGGGTCTTGCGCGCACGTACAACAATGCCACGGACATGCTGAACAAGGTCTGTGGGTCGACGTACGCCCAGAATGCACAGATAGCGACGTCGAGCTCGTGGGTGAATGCCGTTGTGCCGAGGACGAGCTGGCTGTTGTTGGGCGTACTGTTCACAGGGATGCTGTGTGGGAGTTGATGGAAGCGCTCTGGGCTTCGCACATTCGGGGTCGGAGTGGAACGTGATCAGATGTGTGGGTTTATTTTGGGGTCGCGGAAGGGAAAAAATAGATGGAAAGGAACTGCCAGATTGGTTCTGGGAAGTCGGTTTCGTTTTGGTTTTGGGGTGAAGGTTCTTTTCGGCCGTCTTTGGTCCAGGGTAGACCATTGATACTATTTGGTACTCTTTCCTCGGGCTTGTGTGTTCATCATTGACGACTTCTGGCATTCGCATGTCTTCACGCGTATTCGCCAATGTACAGCTGGTTCTCTTTATTTGCCTTGTTTGTAGGTTTACTTGGGTTCAGGGTTGCAAGCCTTGCTTATAATACTCGGCATACACATAAACTCTGAGTACAGACAGATATCGAATCCTCTCGCACTTGTCACACGGAAGCTGTGCCACAGGGCGGCGCGGCGGAATCCCGGTGCCATGATCGATGACCAGGAAACGTGTGGTGGGGCAGTGAATGAAACTTGTCTAGGGTTATGTTCGGATCTGACCGCCAGTGACAACGTCCGCCATCCCGTCGTCGATATTTTACGAGCTCGACGTCGAACTCGATGTCGACCACCACTGGCAGCGTCGCCAACTCGGCTCTCGTTGCCAAAAAAGGTACTACGTAATCATTGGGGCCTTCAATGGGCCAAAGCGGTTAGTCAGTTCGGTGCTGCGCAAAGGCCCCATTAACGTCGACGAGCGGGCCCCGTCGATCACTCCAGTTTTACTTATCTCTGAGACCGGCTGACCACACCCACGCCAACACCCAGCGGCAATCTGGCCATATTTTCTCTCGCATTTCACCCACGGTGACTCTTCTGTGCCATGCCACGTCTGCGTGTCCTCGCTGGCCCGTCTGCTGAAGATCTCGTTCCCATCACGGATATTGTCAATACCGGACAGGCGTGTCCGATCGTCTCTGAACACTTTGAAGGAAAGATTGCGATTTATGTCAAGAACTTTGTCGATCCAAAGGGGAGACGGTTGACGAGCGAATATTTCGAGAGGGAGGACAGAAGAGGGATCACCTGGAGCATTCAGGTTCAAGGTGCGTGCTGGAACCGGCGTTGGCTGTCAACAGCATATATACGTTTAATGCTTTCTCGCTTCGCCTGCTCATGTGTTTGTATAGGCCGGTTCTTGCAACCACATTCAGCAGACGATATTCTATTTGGCAACATTTTCGAGAAGAGGCTTAAGCTCCCCTGGGGCTCCGGCGCAGCTCTCAAATTTATGCAGTGCGTGCACCCAGTGGTTTTGTGATGTGATGCCAAGCTGATACGCGTGAAACAAGTTTTATTGATCCCACTTTGGAGCATGATCTCACGTCGTCCAAGCCATGGGCACTTTCCCCCCTGATCGCAACGATGCCTCATTTTACACATGAACGGGTTTACCTGGATGGGCTATCCCCATCTGACATTCCGCTGTTTCCTTCATCTACTTCTATATCCGATGATACATCGCAGTTGTGGACTACTACTTCGACATCTTCTAGCCGCCAACCTCGATCCTGCGACGCGACGCCCCCTTCATTCTCCCGTACCTCGTTCTCCACATCGTGGTCCTCGAGTTCGGATATGTCGCATGGCTCTACGTCGTCTTTGCGAGACAATGTCAACAATACACTTAAAAGGTCCCTCGGGAGAGCGCACCTGCTATGGAGAGGGACCAAACGCGACATGGATTTTCGGACGGCCAGTGAACGCAGATCGTTCTTTGCCAATGCACAACATCGGCAGGACGTTGTACTCGGACCCCAGGTCTGTACTGCGTCGACGCAGTGGGCGGACAAGCAGCTGATTGTTCGCAGGATCTGGTGACGACGGACTTTTGTTATGGCTACCTCGAGTTCAGCCCGACGTTGTCGCTGCGTCTTCCTGGTGGCATTTCGTTCGATCTGATCCGGTATTGGGACAAACACCCTGTCCGGTTCATATGCTGTGAGCGCAAGAGGACGTCGTCGGGGGAGAACGACGGGGATCCGGTAGGCAAGGTGTTTTGGTGTGTATCGTTCGAGGGGGACGATGACGATGAGCAAGAGTCGGATGGATTGGTGAGCGAGGGGGAGACGTGTAACCCCGCGGACTTGCGATGTGTTGATTAACTGTATAGTCGGACTGTTGTAAACTAGGGTACCTCATATTTCTTGTATCACGTTGCTCGGACTTGTTCTTCTCGGATAGATGACATCATCCATCGGATCCTCGAACTGAGCGTGCCACAGCTTTTCAACTTCAACTTCGACCACTACGTCCCACGCACCTGTCCTCGCACGCTCCATACAAGAGTAAGACACCCGTCAACGAGAAAGGTACGTTTCATTTCGCAATCTGCTGTAAGCCTGCCACAAATCACAAAAGAGATCCTGCACTGGGCGATCTTCGTCCTCATCTTGACCACTGGGGCGTTGCACGGGTCGGAAGAGCGGCGGGATCGAGTTATGGAGCACAACCAGCAAGAAGCTCGTACTAGCGAGCAGCAATCAATGGGGAACTCTGGGTCCGTAATTTTTAGCAGTTCGTGTCTCTAGATTGACCCTCCTCCACTCTAGCATCGCAGAAGACAGTAAAGAGGCTTTCTGGTCAATGTACCTAGAGGAGACTGCAAAAGAAGACAACAAGTACTTTGGGGAGTGTAGAAAACGTGCGGATGCTGCAATATTGGTCGTGAGCACAACCATAATTCTTGTGGTATCCGAGTCGTATCTTACACTTCTCACAGTCTTCCATAATGACTGCAGTCATTTCTGGCCTTCTTTTTGCAACACAATCGGTATTGAGGCCTGATCCTGCTGGTACCATGAATGCGTTGTTGAAGATACTGGCACAGGGCTTAACATTCCCCGACCGACCGTTTACTTCTCCAGTCCAGAATGGACTGGCATATGCGGTGGTCGTCAGCCAGGTTCTAGGCTACGTGGCCCTTTCAATCAACATATCTGCTGCATTGGTTGCCTTTTACGTGAATAAGTGGATAAGCAACTTCGACGACCCTGGTAGCAAAGGGACGAAGGAGCAGCAGTCCCACTACCGACAGAAAAAAATAGACGACCTCAGAAAATGGCGATTCGATACCGTCGTGCAGCTGTTATCCGTGCTACCGCAAGTGGCCCTTGTAGTCTTTGCCGTCGCAGTATCCTTTTTCCTATGGGAGCTTAACCGAACAGTGGCGTTAGTGCAGATAACGAGCACTGCACTCATCTGTTTCGTGTTTTGGAAACCGTATTCAAGTATATCAAAGGTATGTCTGCATGCTTTTACGTTATGGATTCCCTGCTTTGACTGATCCAGAAATTATGAGGGCGACGACCGTAGAGGAGAGTGAAAGGAGCATGAAATCAGCCGTTCATCGGCGTGCAAAAACATTTATTGGTGAAGCGCAATGGCGAAGGGTTGGGAAATGCTTTTTCCGCGTTTTGTTTCAGGAGGACGGTGCACGGGGGGATGAGAGGGGAGGGGAAGATGGCTCAGTGTCTTTGCAACTTGATCAATTGTAACCTTTTTTCCGAGCCCGTGTTATTCTTTCGTATCCTTGCATCAATGTGTTTTGTCGAGCCTCGCTGGACTCTACACAGGGGCTATATGTCCCGAATCATTCCTCTGTCGAAGTCTGACCTCATCCCGATGTTCAGGACTTTTCGAAATCCACATGTCGCGCATAGGACGACAGGTCTTTCGGAGTTATCTCCTCGAAGTATTTCTACGTCAGCGCTGGCTTTTCGTCTGCGAGGTGAGACTGAACGTTGGTTGTGGGCAACCCGTTTGACTCATCGCTTTTAGGAGAGGCGAAGTCGATCATCTCTTCTCTCAAGGTAATGAAGATGCTACTCTAGCGTACCTTTCGGACAGGACATGCCTATGAATGGATAACGTCCGCAAACTCGTCGGTGTTAACGTTCAGGGCCAGATGCGTGTATGCTCAGTCAGCCATGCCGTCGTCCCGCGTTCTCAGTTCCCTCGTATTCAGGAATGTGGACAGACTGTCGACGTGTTCAACAAACACTATCTGGGTGACCAAGGAGCCCCGCGTCAAGTCCGTCGCCATTGCGGCCTTCCGTAGAGGGTACGTCATCGTTCGCCTCCCATCTCGGGCATTCCTGGCGCGTATACAAGATTAAAAAAGGGGAAGGGTCACGGCAACTGTCCCGAAACAGCTTTTTTACATGACCTAGAGGAGTGCATCATGGTGAGCTCGGACCCAGTAACTCCAACAACCCCCGCACGACTCATGACACATTTCGCGTATGAAAAGCGGATACTCGTTTGCCTGCTAACGGAACTTTCGCGTAGGTTTCTCTCGATCCATGATGATGGTCGATGGCGTCTCGCTCATGCCATTGTAGTTACAAATGGACGAGATGCCTTTCCGATGCCCCTCGACGCAAAGAACGCCCAAACTACGGGGCTGGCGCGTATATAAGAAAAACGAAGGAAGAGTAACTGCCTCGGAACAGCTCCTCCGAGTCTGCGAGCGATGTAGGTCGCCTTCTGATTGAAGGGTTCCATTTTCTTCAGGAAAGAAGGCTGTTCTTGAATGTCTGCAGCCCGTGAAGTGACCTTGGTGCCAGTGGCGACCGTCGAATTCAGGAGCCCGACGGCCGCGGGGGTGAAGTTTGAGGAACCGGTTGCTTCAGTCGCCTGAGTGACGGCGCGGGTGTGTTCAGACCCAACAGATCTCAACAAGAGGCAGTTTTATGCTCGGGATGGCTTTCAACCATACTTATTGGGAAATGTTTGTATAGGTTACTCATCGGTTCATGGCGATGGTCTTTTCCTGTGGATGTATGCGCTAGCTTTGACATGTCAAGGGCCCCGTGTGTTTTTATTTTGCTGTTGCATTCGATAGCGTCGCTCATGCCATCGTGGTTGGACGAGATGCCTTCCCAAGAGCACTTGGAACAGCCTTTTCCTTCCGGTCTGGGTGCGAAAAATCCGATGCGCCAGACGCGAACGTCCTCGAGCCACAGCTCCGGACAAGGCGGAGATCTACAGCGTAGTGCCCGAGGAACGAACCCAGGACCAGCGAAATTTTGAATCGTCGCAGACCGTCGAGAAATGGCGTCGCGGTTTTGCCAAGGTGTGGGGCGAAGTGACCGAACAAGTGGTCAAGTCAAAGTCAAGAAGCTAAGAACGTGGTCAATGTAAACCAACCGTCCAAAGAACAAACGATAGCTCTACGGAATCTTGAAAGCGCCTTCGCATGGCGAAGACCCGGTGAAACTGAAAGGTTTTTCACTGTCGTGACGGCCTAACGGGGTTCAGGCGAATTTCCGACCCGTCCTCGAGTATGTACATCCAGTGGATGCGCTCAAGATGACGCTGACGACCGAGACATTGTTCGCTGTAGGTCTACTGGCTTAGCTATCGGGAGCTCCAGGTAGAGGTATGGTCTAGATGTTCTCAAATGATGAAGTATCCGTTCCCACCATACGTTCTGGTGTCCTGGCCCCAGTCTGTGCGTTCAGAGTATGTGAAGAACATTGTGCTCATCCATTTCACTCATCGTGTTTGTGAAAGTTTGCCAGGTTCGAAGTTTGTACGGTACCCTGCACCTCAGGCTCGTTTGAAATGGAGATGGCGGGAACCAAAGCATCCCAACAGACAAGAAGTAGGTGAAGAACCTCTCAGAGTCTGATACAGCTAACCATGTGAGTTGGCGTATCCTTGTTTCATTACAAAGCTTCTCTTCCCATCTAACACCGTGTATGATGACTTCAGTGCCTGTTCCTGTTACTCTTCCAAGGTATTACTGTGCTCATGAGGTATGGTAGAGTTCCCATACTGTTTTGTTGCTAACAATATCACCATAACTCTATATTTCATCCAGGTGCACTATTGATCATGATGGAAGATCCCAACATCAGGTTAGCAAAACCAACTTCACTGTTGTAGACATGTTTGTAGGTACATGATAACATAACAATGGAATTTATCAAGAACAAAAGTAGCAGATGGCATGACTAGAAGAGTTGAAAATCAAATCCAGCAGGAGGTCCAGGACTTTTCATACAAGGAACTATCAAAACCAAGCTGGTAAGTGTGCTCAGGAGCTATCACCAAAGAATGAACAGGAAGATAGAAAGCATTCCTAACCCAAGGAGCAATCCAGCCAAAGCAAGAACCATCAGAAGAGACAACCCAACCATTTGAGTCCAAGGACAAGTCACCAAAGAAATTAAACCTGTCCACAGCCCACACTTTGATAGAGTTGTCCCCAGAACCAGAAACTATATGCTTTCCATCAGGTGAATATGCAACAGACAAGACTGCAGCTGAGTGTCCCTGGAATGGTCCTACAATGCACTGGCCAGTAGTTGCATTCCAGACTCTGATGGTCTTGTCCACTGAGCCAGAGATGATATGGACACCATCAGGTGAGTAAGCAACAGACATGACTGCATCTGTGTGGCCCAGGAATGGATCTACAGCACTTTGGCCAGTGGTTGCATCCCAAACTCTAATGGTCTTATCCCTAGAACCAGAGACAACATGCCTGCCATCTGGTGAGTAGGCAATGGAAATGACTGCATTTGTGTGTCCCTGGAATGGACCTGTAACACATTGGCCAGTGGTTGAATTCCAAACCTTGACTGTCCTGTCCCAAGAGCCAGAGATGATATGGCTGCCATCAGGTGAATAGGCAACAGCTGAGACTGCCTTTGTGTGTCCCTGTAATGGCCCTACAACACATTCACCAGTGGTTGTATCCCACACTCTAATGGTCTTGTCTTGAGAGCCAGAGATGATATGATGACCATCAGGTGAGTAAGCAATGGATGAAACTGCATCCATATGCTTTTCAAATGGACCTGCAACACACTCATGAGTGATTGCATTCCAAATCCTGATTGTCTTGTCCCAAGAACCAGAAATGACATGGATACCATCAGGTGAGCAGGCAACAGCTGAGACTGCTCTTGTGTGCTTCTGCAATGGACCTGCAATATCTTCACCAGTGGATGCATCCCATACTCTAATGGTTTTGTCTTGAGAGCCAGAAATGAAATGGCTGCCATCTGATGAATAGGCAACAGATAAAACTGAATCTGTGTGCCCTTGGAATGAACCTAATAACAGATTGGCCAGTGCTTACATTCCATGTTCCAAATTTCTTACCTTGAGAGCCAGAGATAATAGAAGTGCTGTCTGGAGGGCAAGAAGCATACAAAACTGCATCCTTTTGACTCTGAAATAAACCTGCAACAGATTGGCCAGTAGCTGCATTCCATACTCCAATGGTATTGTCCCAAGAACCAGAGATGATATGAATGGCATCAGGAGAGTAGGCAACAGTTGAGACTGCATCTGTATGCCCCTGGAATGGACCTGCAACACATTGGCCTGTAGTTGGGTTCCAAACCCTAACTGTTTTGTCCCAAGAGCCAGAGGCAATATGGATGCCATCAGGTGAGTAGGCAACAGATGAGACTATGCCTGTATGCCCCTGGAATGGACCTGCAATACACTGGCCAGTATAGGTGTTCCATACTCTAATAGTCTCATCTTCAGAGCCAGAAACAATATAAGAGCCATCAGGTGAGTAGGCAATGGCTGAAACTGCATCTGTGTGCCCTTCAAATGGACCTGCAACACATTGGCCAGTGATTGCATTCCAAACCCTAACTGTATTGTCCCAGGAAGCAGAGGTGATATAGATGCCATCAGGGGAGTAGGCAATAGCTGAGACTGCATCTGTGTGGCCCAGGAATGGACCTGCAACACATTGGCCAGTAGTTGCATCCCAAACTCTAATGGTGTTATCCTTGGAACCAGAGACAATATACCTGCCATCTGGTGAGTAGGCAACAGCAAAGAGTGCATCTGTGTGCCCTTGGAGTGGACCTGCAACACAATGGCCAGTGGTTGAATCCCAAACCCTAATTGTCCTGTCCCAAGAACCAGAGATAATATGGGTGGCATCAGGTGAGTAAGCAACAGCTGAAACTGCATCCATGTGCCCTTGGAGTGGATCTGCAACAGATTGACCAGTGGTTGCATTCCACATCCTGATAGTCTTGTCTTGAGAACCAGAGGCAATATGGGTGCCATCAGGAGAGTAGGCAACAGAAAAAATTGCACCCATGTGCCCTTGGAATGGATCTGCAACTGGTTGGCTAACAGTTTGATTCTCCACTCTATTGGTCATATCTTTGGAGGCAGAGAGAGATTGACTTCCATCAAATGCATCAACAATAGAGGGACTTTTCTCTTTATGCTCTTTTGTGAACTGAGCTTCTGCTGGCCAACTGGCTGAAAATTGTGAGGTGACTGAAACATGTTTTTGTAGATGATCAGTCCAGAGTTCACAAAGTGGAGAGCTGGTAGGGAGTTGGGGCATGGCTGACAAATAGAGGTGGGGAGTAGATTCCCTGAGAACAGGAGCAAACACTTGAATGAATTGGAATGCCTCTAATGCCAGTGTGGCAATCTCTTGTTCCTAACAAAACCATGTTCAGTACTTATCACTTATGGCTACACTTGGTCTTACCTTGGCCCATTTTCCCAGGATGGTACAGGTCTCAAGGGCAGATAAAATGGATGACAATGGGAAAGAGAGGGAGAGAAGACTGATAGCTTCAAGCCAGTAGGGGAACATCTCCTTGAAGAAGAGGGTCACCTCATTCAACAAGTCTGGAGTGTAATTGGCATGTTGCAGGTGGACCATCCAGTATAGGCATGAGTACTCAAGGTGGGAAGGAATAGCTTTGAGAACCCGAGTTGGTAGATCAGGAATAGCAGCGTTACGGATCCGAGAGTCTCCAAGGCCACAGGTGTTGAACCCGAGCAACTTCCGCATGCAAGCAAGCAATGCTTGTCCAAGACAAAGAGAATGTTGGGGTTGGATTAGGACGTGGAAGGTTGAACTACGTGTCTTGTCAAGTAAAAATTCACGGAACGAGGCATGAAATGGCCGGATAGGCTTCTCATCATCAACTGCACCATCAAGCAATGGTTCTAGGGGCTTGATGGTATCCCGGACACCCAGGTGTTCATGGAAAAGAGCAGAGAGGGAAGTGAGAGACAACGGCTCACTAAGTGACAGAACAATGACCATCACTGTTCGGAAACGTTCTCGAGTGTCGTCCACGGCGAACAGCTGAGACAATATGGTCCGGTACAAGTTGTCCAATGTGCCGCCACCATCAGCATTGGCTATTTGCAGGACTTTGTCTAGGCGTTCGCGTGGATTAAGCGCGACAGCGCCAACCCCTTTGATGAAGTTACATGCAGTGGATGCCCAGAGGAAAAGATGTCGAGAACAATGGACAAGCAATCGACACCACTCCCCGTTTGACCAAGAAGATTCGAGTTCAGAATAGTGATGAAGAGAATGGTGGATGAACTTTTCGATATCTCCGTCGACTAGGTGTAGGGGAATCTCGTCCATTTGTTTGCGGACAATCTGAGGGCCAGATGGAAGTGCATTGAGAATGTCGTCCTCCGGACGGGCGGTGATGAAGAAACGAAGGTTGGTCGGAAGGGCAGTGATTTGGTTGGAGATGGCGCGCAGAAGCTGTCTGCGACTGGCTGGGTCACCACTTTCATCAAGAGCGTCGATGACGATGATTAGTGGCCCGATAGTGTGCAGGTGCTGGCTAGGTTTGATGATGAGCTTCTCTAGTTGCTCAAGGGGAGATGTCGACGTGCGAAGTGCTTGGTCGTCCTTGACGACGCAGGAGAGGGTGGACTTAAACTGAGGGTTGAGGTCGGAGAGGTCAATCGCGATGGTGCTGAAGAGATTCTTCGAGTTACGGTTTGCGACATCAGTACTGGTGAAGAAATACGACGAGCCTAGCCGCCCCTGCTCGTCATACAGTCGAGCGACCGAGTGAGCCACTGCAGACTTGCCCGATCCAGCGACGCCAGTCAGAAGGCACACTCGCGGAGCACCGTCGTCGGGATTGTTGAGAATGTCACAAATTTCCCCGATCAAGGACTTGCGGGTTCCTAGCAAGCAACTCTTTTCCATCGCGTATTTAGCACCAGCCGCATAGGACAGGCCGACCGACTCCACTGTGGCCGAAACTGTGAACTTCTCACCCCACTCTTAAGACGTAAACCCTACCTATAGTTGGTGCGGCATCCATCGCCAGAAAGACAATGATCCCGGACTTCACTGCAGCTCCCTCCAACAATGCAGCTCTCAATTCTCGCAAGTTGCCCTCATATGCAGTAATTTTGTCATTGATATCAGAAAGGGTAAATTTCGCAATCCGAAGCCCTAGTTATGAGGTCAGTATCGAGTATTGTTACCCAGCCAGTGACTGACAAGAATTCTTTTGCTTGGCATATTCGGTAATAAAGTACCCGCACTCCGTCACTTGCTGGACCAGAAGAGAGACGACCTCGATGTGCGACTCAACTATCTTTGAGGGTTCGGCACCATGAACGAACACAAGGGCATCCTTCATCGCGGTTGCTAAGCGAATAATCCGCTCATCACGCCTTTTCTGGTTGACGAGCACCTGTTGTTGAAACTTTAGCGGTAGACAGTAGTGAAAACGGCAACAGCCTGACCTGGCTCGCAACGGACATAACGGACGAAGCCAGGGACGCATACGGGTAAATCTGCGTGGTATTCAGATAGGGAAGAAGTGATGCAGGATCCGAGATACCTGTGAGACATCAGCTACAATCTTGTTCAGAAAGTTGATCCTTTGCAATACGATCCCTAATGTAGCTTCCGATACCTGAACCTCAGAAACAGCATTCACAGCAGGACTGGAGGGTGTGTCCAGACGGCGCCCAACCTGAGACGATGGGGCCGGCACGCTCATGATCTCACTCGACCTAGGAAGGGAATCGACAGCTTGACGTCTGTCCACCTGAGTGTCCCGCAGCCCAGCAGTCAATGCAAACTTGATCGTGATGCCCGATGGAGCAACCCCCTCAGGGTTCTTCCCAACAAGGGCCATTTCGACCACTTTCATGCAAATCACATCAGCCAAGGATGCCGTGCCATACAGGGCGCTTTCATACCGCCATTGTTCAATCTTCTCAGTAATCCACCGACCGTATCCGTGAGACTTCCAACAAGGTGATCCTTCCCGATGTGATGCTTGCGATATACATCCGCGATGAAGAATGAATCGTCGTTTCCATCGCTAAAAATCTTTAGCTGCTTGTCGTAAAAAGACACACAGTACCTACAAACCGAGCTCTTCATGCCAAGAAGTCAAATTCTTCGCCTCCTTTGCGCTCTTAGTTGACGAAAGGGTATCGCCTACAGAAAACCGGACATAATACTGTCTCGATGATCCTATTTTCTGCCTTTCTTGAGATCGAATTTCGATCCCTGAAAAAGAATTAACCCGCAGACGACAGAAGGTCAGATCATGCGCCGTACCACTGACAGTGATTCTCTTTGCTCTAGAATGACAACATTTAGAACGGGGGGAATCGAAGGCAGCTGATACACGCACACGGGTGGTTCCATAATCCTATTGGTATTTGGAGCAAGTCGAAGTAGGTTGGAGTTGGAGGATGGGAGTTGACGTTGGAGCCGGACAACCCCCTTGGCAACCCCAAACTCGAAGGAAGTTTGACACTGCCTCCGGGGGAAACCGGGTGGGGAAACAGGGGTTATCTACTAGTGATTCGTTAAATTTTGTTTTCAACCTCGGAGTCGGAGTCGGAGGGATTTGATCAAATCTCTTGTGTATTCGACGTGCACATTTTTGGAGCTTCAGTGCCCCTGCCATGAGCGCGTCCGTGCCAATTAAGTAACACATCGAGGGTTGTATGTAACTGGGACCGACTTCTCGAGTTTCTTGTTCACCCGCTTTGTGGTAAGTGGTCACCGGTCACGGGCTGAACTAAAAGGGTGCGTCCGGGACGCGCTATGTTACACGTATGAGCTAATAACACGTACTTTCACTGGCAGACTCTGCTATGAACGCACTCAGTGGTCGCAGACAGGATCTGCAATGGTTGCCTCCTTGCATGGCGGCCCTGCTGTTCAACTTCCGCGGCGCAACAGGACTCTGTACGTTCTCCTTTGTCGTCTCCACTTGCCGTGCTCATCTTCGACCAATGCGAGGACCTGATCGGGTTGGGCGCCGAAATTGCGCGGAAATACTATGTACGTCAAGTTTGTCCTTTTGCTGTTCCCCATCGGAGCATTTGGAGGTGCAAGATGGAATAGCGTGGATACCGAGGACTATATGTTGAAGACAACGGGATTATTCGACGACGAGGATGCGATTGATCAGATCAGACACAAGGCGATGGTAAATAACGCGCACGAGGGTGGCTCTGTCTAACAACGGGCGCGTTGGCATCAACTAGCAAAAAAGCCAACACCTCGCCCCTAAAGAGTCATCGCGACGGTGCTTTCGATTCCGACTGTTGTATGCCGGTGAATAGTCATTTATTGTACGTCGCATAGTCCGTTAAAACATAACGAGATCCTAAGGTACTGTAGTGCAGGTGAGGGTGATGCTCAAGTTCTGCCCGCTTATGAGTGAGGCACGCCCGGTGAGTGATCAGATTTAGTTAAAACTGGACTATCATGGGATGAGGAAATGATATGGTCCAGGATTTGGTCTCTTTTCACTATCCTCAAGTCTCAACTCGTCGGATGCCTCTCCTCGGGGAATAGGGGTTTATCCATATATGTGTGGACTGAAGTTACTTATTCAAGTTCGCGTGTTCCGGCGCCAATGCATTTCGGGCTTCCATCTTGCGCGTGTTCCTGCCTGTTACCTTCCCATCCGGACCTCTCTCTTCAACTCATAGTCGTTATGCCAGTGCAGATGCCAAGTTGTGCCAAGCGATGCAGTCAGCAAGAGGGACAATCTGACGATCAGCAAGTACCAGGCAATCCGGACTCTTCCATGAACCGCAGTCCTGGGTCTGTACTCGTTAGCAAATAGTTATGTCCCGTCTAACTTTCCGGACCTCTTCAGAGAGAATGATCTGTTGAAGCCAATATACGACGGGATGAATGATATCGTTACTTTGCTGAAAAGAAGCTCCATATGCAACGAAGATGGTCAAGATTTGTTCTGGTCGACATATTTGAAGGAGGCTACAAAATATGATAATGAGCTCGTGGAGAAGTACAAGAATGACATGGAGATTGTCGTATTCTTCGTAAGTGGCATATTTCTGCATCATGCTTTCTAATGTCTTACCATACAAAATTACCGTAGGCAGGTCTGTTTTCAGCAGTTGTAGCTGCATTCCTTGCGGCAATGCAGCCAGCTTTAAGCCCAAACCCAACCGATACTACAAATGCGCTCCTGATGATTTTGATTCACACGCTCGACAATTCGTCATTCCCCGACCAGCCATTGACGCTTCCTCAGCAGAATGGACCTGCAGACGTTGTGGTTTACAGCCAGGTCCTTGGTTATGCTAGCCTGTTGGTCAGCTTATTCGCTGCACTTGGGGCTGTGTTAGGAAAGCAGTGGCTAAGTCATTTTAGTCGTCTTGGTGTAGGGACGGATGATGTGCGGGGTCAACGCCGGCAGCAAAAATTGGATAGTCTCAAGGCATGGCGATTCGATTTCGCTATGAAGGGTTTACCGTCAATGCTACACGTGGCGCTCGCGCTCTTCACAATCGCTCTATCCCTCAACCTGTGGGGAATCAATCGGACCGTAGCGCTCTCCCTCATTTGTGTCACTGCACTCGGTGGATTTGTCTACAGCGCTCTCACAATTTTATCGATATGCTTCCCTTCTTGTCCCTATAAAACACCCTTCTCAATTTCCATTCGGTGGATGATCATCGTTACTACAGACACCGCTCGAAAATTCGCCGACTACCTGCAAACGGAAGGCCCGAGATCCATTAATCCCCTGTTACGACTGTTGTCCCTTTTACTCTTGCCCCTTTTCGGGTGGGGAACCATCATCCTTACAATTCCGGTCATTGCGCTTTTGACCACTTTGTCGTGGCTTACTCGAATCAAGTCATGTCGGGACGTTGCTAGCCAGCAGTTGGAGTCACTGACGAGAAAACTGTCTCATTTCAAGGATCGACTTCAGCCAGCAACAAAGCAATATCCAGAATTTCACTCCATTGCATGGATTCTAGAAACGTCGTATCAGCACGATGTCATAATGACAGCTGTGGAACGAGTTCCTGATGCAGTGGCACGAACCTACGGCGCATCCGGGAAAACCCGATTGGACAGCGTGAAGGAGCAGAACCCTGGCGCAAAAAAGCGGCAAGATCGCGATGTAGATGAGACAAAACGCGATGCAAAGGAGCAAGAACAAGATCGCGACCAAGACCTGGAGCAAGTGTCTTTGGATTTCTTCCCGCTCACAAATCACCTATGTGATCTGTTTATCAGCTCTGTTTCTGTGATGAATAAACGATTCAGTACCGATCGACGGGATCGTGCTGCTGCGCTAGGGAGAGCCTTGGTTGGTATACTCAGCCAAGATTTCCACCTCGCCGTCGCTCCACAATTTTGGAATCAAACAAGGGAGAAGCTCGAACATTTTCGGGCACACAGCACAGAACCCGAGATCACCTACTTGCTTCAGCTGGTGATCGCGTTGCTTCCTAGTGCGCACGATGTATGGGATAAGCCTGGAGTTCAGCTGGAAGCTTCCCAGATTCCCACGCAACCACTCTTTTGGTCCCTCCCTTTTCTGCAAATTACTCTTCAACGACGACAGAATCCACACCTCGTGTATCTCTTCTCCACACTCCCTCCAGTCTTAGAAAACGTCCATTTCTCTGAAGGACGCAAATGGAGTGCATCAGAACAGTCGTATTATTTCCGAGCTTGCCAAGCCTACCTTAGAATGCTCTGTCAGCGCAGCAAGCTACATCAGTAAGTATTTTGTGTCTGCGCTCAGCTCAGCATGCTACTCACTGACCGCTCGACAGAACGAACCCCGTAGACAACCGGTCAGAAGTAGCGGCAGGTGGGAACATTGTTGCAGTTGACGTGCTGTGAGTTACACATGATATGTCGCCTATCGATGTATTGTGGACGAAGTGCTAATCAGTCCTCCAAGCAATGTGGACTGGAACGTTATACGCCATCTTTTGACGAATTTATATCACGCGGACGAATCTCTTCACCTGAAGGAAGACGGATGTTTTCCAGACACGATGGACCGCCTCTCTGAACTGTTGAGAGTTCATCCATTCAGACCTGACGATATACAAAGCGCCGTGCACAAACTGACGCTGGAAATATATCTGTGGGCAATCAGCCAACCAACCCAATCCTCGATTCGGCGCTTGGTGGACAGCGCAATCAATTTAGGCGCTACCGACCCTAATCCGGAGAGCCACGTGTACTCTGATATCGACCAAATACTACCTTTACTCCTCGACTATCTAGTACATTCGGAACATACGTCGCAAGAGGACTCTGGGCCAGAGTACGTTTTGAAGATCTTGAAAGCAAGTTCTCCAGAGCTCAACAGATCAGTCTGGGCTGATCTCAATATCGTCAAATACCTCATTAATTCATCTCGTGCGCTCTCTGTCCAGAGTGTTAGTCTCGAAACTCTCTTGGTCGCCTGTGAATCTACATTCCCAGACGAAGTGCTAGAGCCCCTTGTCCACCATCCCGGGTTCTGTGACTATATCTGTCGTGTGCTATCGTCTGGAGGCCCTTCCTCGCGCATTACCTGTCTGCGAATCATCGACGCCGCACTTTTGTGCTTACTCTCGCAAAATAACAAAGAAGAAAGAGCGACGTGGCAAAATAACCTTGGAGCCGCTATCTTCGAAATGAAAGAAGAGGATTCGTCATCCCCCGAGAGCCGTTTCCGTTTGATACGAATAAAGTGCACGTTGTGTCCCGATGAGCGGACCGGAGAGCTGTCGAATTATTGGCAGAGATGGAGGGAAGGGAAGTCTGCACTTGAGGTTGCTCGGGTAGTTCCAGTGGCTCAATGGGTTTTGACATATTGCGGGCAATCTGAGCCCCAGCTTGCGCAGGCTTGGTATGCAGAGCTCCGAACTGGCTTCAAAACCCTGCTGCAAATTGCATGGGGTGGCGACTTTGAGCGTCACCCAGCGCTCCTCCTTGATCTCATCGACTGTACCGACAAATGGTTGCGCTCTGGGGATCCCGATTCTAGAGATACCATTGCTGTTCTCCAGGCCACTTCAGACCAAATAATGATGGAGTGGTGGAAGTATGACCTCACAGAAGATGCCACCGATGCCTTGCAACGCCTCCGGAATCCACAGTAGATCCCACCGTGTGTTTTGTATATATGTCGTATGTGGTAGTGCTACTAGGGGCTAAATATCCATTTCTGGACTCTTTACGTCGTGTTTCTCGGACTACACCCACTCTTGTTCTTGACCTTATACACAACCTATTATGATTCAAATATGTCGTGCTGAAAACGGCGAGTCATTCCAAGTGAGTTCTGATCGTTACTGAACATAGCACCCATTGAACAATGCTCTACTGTTAGGTCAGTGCTACTTTGCGGGATATCGAGAGGTGAGAGCCAACACTGCTTGTGAGCGACCTATTTGACTTGTAAGTCATAGGAGAGGCAGTCTCGAATATTTTCTCCATCAAGAGATTGGCGTGGATCAAGATGCTATCCTGGCGTACCTCTCGGATGGAACACGCCTACGAACGGACAACGTGCGCGAACTTGTTGGTGCCCAAGACCAGGTGCGTGGAGCTGTCTACTATGCCTTCTCCTCGCTCATCGAAATGCACTCGTACTCACGGGAGGTGGATAGACTATCTACGTGTTCAACAAACACTATCTCGATATTGAATTTCCGGAAGTGTTGAGAGAGCTTCGTGTTGAGCCGCCGTTACAACTGCCCATAGAGGGTACGTGGTCATCTACCATCTTTTATGCCGCTCAACTCTGACACTGCTTCATGATCGCGTACAGAGGTTCTCTCTGCGACACCGCCATACAAACCGTCCCACCTCGCAGCCCAGTACCTCCGTAGCGCACACGTCTACCTCGACTACGTCACCCACACTCTTGCAACGCTTCATCGTCAACACGAAGCCGTCCGTATCGCATGTAGCAGTCTCGACCTCAACACACTCGACATCACGGATGTGTTTGATGGGATTGCTGCTACCGCCTCACGGGACCTCACGCGTCAAGCATCCTTGCTCATATCTGTTGACGCTGACCTGGATATCGTCGATCGGGTGGAGGTTCATGTAGAGTTTCTGTCCCCAACGATGCGTAAGGCGATCGAAGGCGGCGAGCGACCTCGGATGTTGGGAACGTACGTAGCCAGGGATCGGATGAAGCTCGTGGCAGATGGGTGTTCACGAATACATAGTGAGTGGGTGCCTGGGCGAGAGACGACAACGTGACAAACCTCGTTTTTGCTCAGATGATCTACGAACACAATTTTCCGAGTCTGAAGAGGTGGTGGGGAGGTTGACCGCGGGTGCAGATGTGGTTCGGTCGAAAGTGGCAAGCGTAAAGTGAGGTTGGATCACAAATCGTGATCAAGCATCGTTGACGTTCTGCTAGGATTATTGAAGACGTGGAAGCTTCGGGGAGGAGATTCCATGATGCCCTGGACAAAGCGTCTGAAATTGCCGCCGCGCTGGAGAGTCCTGCGACGAATCACGACGCGCTCATGCAAGGTAGTGTAGTGAGGATCTTTATGAAATGCACCCTCATTCGTTTGCAGAGCTGAAGCAACTCGATGGTGTCCTCAGGCATGAAGTGGAAATTATGACGTGTGCCAAAGTATGTTGCAACAAACTTTTTCCATGGAAATTGGTGTCATGGGCTAATGGCTGCACGCAGAACGATTATACCGAACAATGCGTCGGGGTGCTGCGGCATATCAGTACTCTCAATGTGGACCTCGTTCAACTACCCACCACGCTGTCCCAGCTGCAAACTAAATTTAGGGCGAAGACTAATTTCTCACATATACAGCGCCTACATAACATGTTGTACTCTTATGGTGCTACAGTGATCGAGATTGTACGCCGAAAGGAGTTTGGTGAGATTTCGGAGCATGATCTATCCCCCGTCACTCACCGCTAATAGCACGGTTCTTTTATCAACGAGCACAATCAATTCTGGAGGTCATGGCAAAACTCTCGTGAGTGAGCCCAGTCTATTTGTTGTGGCTTTGATACGACTATGTGTTGCAGCGCAAACGAGAAAAAACGTCGACAAGTGTATCGAGGCGAAGTACATGGTCAACTACCATTCGATACTCGGGGTATGGACGATCCCGTACCCACCATTGACTTTTCGCCTTCTGGAGGCAAAGATTCAGCATATTCACTCGAGAGAGAAGACGCGGATAGTGAGTCCCGTCGTGTTTTCGGCGTGGGTGTGGTCGTAACCTCTTTGGGACAGAGTTTTTGCAAATAGTGCACGACCTGGAGGAATATGCCCGATCGAGCGCAAATATAACAATGCTCAA
Organism: Xanthoconium purpureum; assembly: GCA_038090075.1. Lineage (NCBI taxonomy): Eukaryota > Fungi > Basidiomycota > Agaricomycetes > Boletales > Boletaceae > Xanthoconium > Xanthoconium purpureum. Next base: position 32,624 of record JBBPMA010000081.1, read on the forward strand.
CTCTGTGCAAGAGGCGCGTTCTGCGCTGGAAAAGCTCGTACAAAAAATGGACAACCTCGAAGCAGGCTTTGATCGGATAGCGGAACGCTCGCGTATGCTGTTCGTCGATCCCTTCCTGACGTTCTTCTCACGTGACCTTTTGCAGTACTTTCTGCTTCTCGATTGTCAGCGTCTCGAAGGAGGCGTATGTTTCCCTTTCCCATCTTTGCCATGATAAGGTTGCTAATATCATCTCAGTTACAGAAGCGGATGAGATCGCTTTCCAAGAGCTCTCGGAAAAGCTTCACGATGCCGAAGAAGCGAAAGCCCTTGTAGAGCACACCGCGCAGCAAGAGCGGACCGCACTCCAGTCAGAAATACATCGACTAAAGCGGGACATCCAAAATGCTGAGCTGGTCGCTCAGTCCGAGCGGGAAAGAGCAGATGCGCTGGAACGCGAGCTGCATCAAGCCAAGGCTCAGATCGAAAGTGAGGTGTCCGTGCGACGGATTCTTGAAAGGCGAAATTCGGAACTGGCGCAGGACGCCGAGGGACAGCATCAGGAGCGCGCCAAGGTACTGAGCGATGCAACCGAACAGGCGAGAGTGGCGGATACGCTTCGACAGGAGCTCGCGCAGGTCCGTGCGCAAGCAGAGGAGGTCAAAGCGCTTGAAGCCAAGAACGCGGCCAAGGTGAACCAGCTTTTGGAAGAACAAACGGTGACGCTGCGGAATCTGGAGGAGGCGCGCCTGCGTGGAGAAGACTTGGAGACTCAAATACGGACGGCGAGGGCGGAAAACGACGAGGTGCATCGGATGTTAAAAGAGTCGAATACGGAAAAGGACCGACTGCTAAGAGCTCAAGCGACGGAACACGACCGGATGCTCCGAGATCATATCGCGGAGGCGGACGGTGATCGCGCTGTATTGGAGCACCAGTTTTCGGAACTGAGGGAGCAGCTCGAGGACGCGAATCGACAACTCAAAGAGGCTCAGGCTAACGTGGAGCTGACCAACGCAGACGCGATGGGTTTGCGGGAGGAGCTGCAACGTGTCGAGCAAGACCTGCACGAAGCGAGACATGTCGAGCGCTTGCTGCTGGAGGATGTGGCCGCTGGACGCGTCTCACAGGCTGACCTCGAGCAGGGCTTGGAAAATAGCGGACGATTATTGGCGCAGATGCTCGATGTGGCGATCGCGTTTCGGAATGCTCATTCCAGAGCGTTATCAATGGCGCGCGCGTACACAACCCATCCAAATGCAAAACCAGGTCAAAATCAGAGCGGTCACCTGCAGGTGGTGGAATCCGCGATATCCCCGCCTTCACTCCTGCGTCATGATGTAATTGTGGAAGAACCATCACCGATCGATCCATCGGATCCTGTCGGAGCGTTGGAACTCCTGCGGGAATTTGACCACGATCACTTTTTGGACGCCGTTGCCAAAACAGGGACGGTTATTCGGAAGTGGCAGAAGCAATGCAAGGAATACAGGGAACGCGCCAAGGGCAAGATATCGTTTCGAAATTTTGCCAAGGGGGATCTCGCATTGTTCCTTCCTACCCGAAATTCGGTGTCGAAACCTTGGGCGGCGTTCAATGGTCTGTGTTTATCTGGGGCAGTTATGGTAATCTGACGTCTAACGTCCGCTTTATGTGCCCAGTGTCATTTCCTCATTATTTCCTATTGGCAACGGGGCATTTAGCGGAACAATTAAAGACGCGTGAATGGATAGTCGCTCGGATTACGTCCATCACCGAGCGCGTGGTCGACCAAAGGGTAAAGGTTAATGTGCGCCAGTCCCCTTGTGTCTCATTCTATTTTCGCAGGATCCAGCCAGTAATCCGTATGGTTTGGGTGACGGCATCAAATACTACATGCTGGAGGTCGAGGACTGGACTCAATCTAGCCAGATTAACAAACGCAGACCCAATTTGCGCAAGGTCTCGGCCGTGTCCGATCCGGAAAGCGAGCGCAAGTCGACGTTGGCCACGCCGGAACCACCACCGATTCCTCCGGGGCCACCTCAAGCCCAGGTCGAAGACTCGTTTAGCACCACCAAACCGCCCACCTCGCACTTGTTTCCAGTGCGCCCGCGAGCAAACTCAACCCCTTCTGCCGGACGGTCGTCGCTCTCACGACTGCTTGCTCAAGCGTCACCTGAACCATCTGAAGAGCCGACAACAGTGGTCCCGCCATCCGAAGCCAAGGTGGCTACGCCTCCTCCTATCTCAGAACCCGAGCCCTTTCCCTCACCACAGCCGCAGCTACCTCTGTCGTCTCCATCGCTATCGCCCAAAGGGATACCGCCTGCGTCACCACCTTTGATTCCGCCTGTACCCTCTACGCCCTCACAACCACGTACATCTTCGCCGTTACGCCCAGGTTCGCGTGCGTCCCGACTCTCGACGACATCCAAGATATCTTCGGCACGACCGCCCACACTGGCGACGGTCACCAGCTCGCCATCTGCAGTGAAAGCTGTGGCGACGACGGCGTTAACGGAGCCCACGATTTCCGCAGTTCCCTTGTCGTCCGAAGCTGTTTTGCTTGCGAGTCCGCCATCGCCGTCGGACTCGCTCTCGGACGGGATGTCACAGTTGTTGATGCACAGACGGCGGACGGCGTCGTACCATGTTGCGCGGGCGTCGCCTTTGGGATCTGGGTCTGGCGCTGGTGTTATGCCGGGTGCACTGCCACATGCTCAGACCCACACACAACCTCCACCGCCAACGGCGTCGAGTACGCTAGCGACATTTGCGAGCAACTGGGTCGTTCCTTTTGGACGGCGGAAAAAGGCTGACACGGTGGCCGTTCGCGCACCAACGTCCCCGTTGTTGACGGAAACCAGCATGGGGACGGGGGGGAATGGACAAGTATACTATGATGCTTCTCCGGGAAGTTCTCCTGGCAAGAGCAAGGACGTGTCGGCGAGCGAGATGCTAAAACGGTTATAGAACATGTGCCGTGCGTTGGCGCCGGACCTTTCCTCATGATTGCGGAGAGGTACTACTCGGCCTGGATGTTATCGATTATTATGCTTTCGCACTTGCATTGTGCTTTTTGTAGATAGTTGCTTTCCTTTGCTCTCCCATTCCCGACAGCGCATGGATACAGTTTTGATCAATCTGAAACGACAAATGTTGCTAAGGGCATCCCCCGGGTGGGACGATGTGAGCGTGGAAATCCGCAGCTGGCAGTGACGTCGTCTTTTTGATTGGCAGGATCTTGGATGTACATATCACAGTGCAAAGTCCGAGATGGCAGAATACCTGACCACTAGCACCTACACAATCGCGTACTGATCCAACGACCTCCAAGAAAGGACGGCACGTCGTTTGTCTTGACTGAAACGAATGCTGCCACTCCAAATGAACCACCATGTCAGAGATCTGGCCTGGTGCTGGATCAGTCATCACAAGCACCGAAGGGCGGCGATCGCGCGATCGAGATAGCGCCCAAGAGACACGTCGAACGCGGAATGAACCGCCCAGGGACGAGTAGCGGCTTGGCGGTGGTACTCAGACACCCGTTCAAAGTTCATGCCCTGGTACATACTTGCTGGGACTGAGGTAACGCAGGTATTGCTTTTACAGATGATGGGCATATCACAAACAGATATTTTACATCTCCAGGGTCTTATCTTTGCGGAGATGATGGGCCGACACGGGTAGAAAGGAACGTGGCGAGTACGGACGAAACCCAAGTGTCCGACCCGTCGGAGGATGTGTGGAAATTTCTCGGTCAAGCTATCAATAACGAAATCCGGTGACCGACGAAAACGACTCCTCATGCAAGTCGCACACAAAAAGGTACAGACCAACCACACATGTAAAATTCAAGTTGTGCTGCCGTCATGCCCGAGGCTCGGATGCATGGTATGTAATGCCAAGCCATGCCTAACTTGAGACCCATCGCGGCAACTCGAGTGTTGGCTTTGAAACACCATCCTCATGCGCTCACCATTCACGGTCTGATAACGATGGGAAAGGTTTAACAGAAACTGTATCACGGGTTGTCACAGCTTGTTCAACAAAGACTCACCAGGGTGGAGTAACCATGTTGGTTTGGTTCTCACATGATCCAGGTACGGCTGGGGCGGCTATTTGAACATCAGTTCAACATACCGAAAATACCTCACACACATCGACCATTGAATCTTGACGGCTGGAATGCGGGGCACCTCTAGCTCGTCCGGGAGGAGTTGGAGGATTTTCCCGCGCCGAAGACTATAAAACCTGCAAGCGAACGCGTAATGTCTTTGTTGAACCATACTTGGTCTCTTCCCTCCTTTCCCGTAAATATTCAGAAGACGATATGCCAACTGCCAGTGGTGCTTCAGCGTTGGCGCATTTGGTCGACCCAAAAAGAAAGTGGTATAATAACAGACGGTGGGTACTCATGTAATAGTGGTGATGCTACCTCAGCTCACTCTGTTGACAGTCTGATTGTACTGCATTTGTGGACCGTCCTCCTGTATGTCTGGTCCAAAAAACGTTCACGTGTAATATCGTTGTTGCTGACACTGGTATCACCCACAGTCTCATTACCTCGTTCACCAACGGTTACGACGGTAGCGTGTTGAATGGTCTGCAGAGTCTTAAACAATGGGAGTCTGCTTTCGGCAACCCGTCAGGTGGAAAGCTCGGTCTGCTCAATGCCATCCAAGTGCGAACGTCGTAAAACGCCGTTGAGCATGCCTGCTGACCATACGAGCATAGAATATCGGTGCATTGGCAGGCTATCCTTTCGCTCCCTACGTGTCCGACGGTATTGGCCGTCGTCGGGCCGTGTGGTTGGGTGCGACTATCATACTGATTGGTGTTGCTCTTCAAACTGCTTCGCAATCCGTCGCTATGTTCATTGGCGCCCGTTTTTTGATTGGCTTTGGCCTCACTTTCGCTGGTGAGTCAACAAAGATTCGACCATACGGTTTCAAAGCTGAGGAACGTCCGCAGCCAACGCAGCTCCCTTGCTTGTTACGGAGGTCTCATACCCCACATACCGCGCTCCTTTGACGTCCCTATACAATTCCCTCTGGTATTCTGGCTCAATTGTGTACGTTATTTTCCCACTTGATGTACTCTTACCTTTTTTTAACTCACGGCAATCTTTATTAGTGCCGCATGGACAACGTATGGTACCTTCCAGATAAACAGCTCATGGGCTTGGCGCTTGCCTTCACTGCTTCAAGGCCTTCCTTCTATTCTGCAATTTGCCCTGGTTCTATTTGCGCCCGAGTCACCTCGTTGGCTGGTCAGCAAAGGCCGCGAAGATGAGGGCTTGAAAACCCTTGCCTACTACCATGCCGACGGCAATGAGTAAGTGTATAGCGAACCCGACTCTATTTTCGCTTAGTCCGCCTCCAGATCAGACCCTCTCGTGCAATATGAATTCAAGGAAATCAAGGCTGCAATTGAGTTCGACCGTACGGTTGCTGACAATGTCGGCTGGAAGTCGCTCATCCGTACTCCTGGAAATCGCAAGCGTATGAACATCATCATCGCCATCGCCTTCTTCTCGCAATGGTCCGGTAACGGTCTCGTCTCGTATTACTTGAACAAGGTCTTCGACCAGATCGGTATCACTGGTACAGGCACGCAACTCCTCATCAATGCTATTCTGCAAATCTGGAACTTGTGTTGGGCGGTGTCCGCCGCCTTCGCGGTCGATCGTCTGGGTCGTCGCTTCCTCTTCCTGCTTTCTGCCGCTTTGATGACCCTGTTCTACACCGCGCAAGCAATTTGTTTCTCCCAGTATGCTCAGCATGAGAATACTGCGGCTGCACATGCGGTCATAGCCTTCATCTTCCTCTTTTACGCCGCGTATGACATTGCATTCACTCCGCTAATTGTCTCTTACACGCTCGAAATCTTGCCGTACCATATCCGTGCCAAAGGGTTTAATATCTTCGGCTTTGTCGTTTCGGTCGCCATTATCTTTAACCAGTACGTCAATCCTATCGCACTGGAGGCCCTCGGATGGAAATACTACGTAAGTCGCGCTCAATGTCCGTTCATGGCGGACCATCGTACTCACAGCCGTGCGACGGATCTAGCTCGTGTATGTCTGCTGGCTCGCTTTCGAATTTGTTTTCCTGTGGTTCTTCCTCATCGAGACCAAGGGCCGGACGTTGGAGGAGACAGCGGCGCTGTTCGATGGCGAGGATGCCCTCGAAAAGATCACACGACAGGCAGAGGCTCGCGACGTGCGCGAGGATTCCGCGCTCGAAAAGCAGAGTGCATGATGGGCATGATACCCACTTCTTCCTCCCTCACGTATGCTCCCCTCTCATTCCTCGTCACGTTTCGACTGGCAGGCTATTCGTGTATTTTCTTCTTGCTCTGGGTTTTCGTCACATATTACCGTCGTTCGTTACTCTCCAGTTATTTCCCCCTCGCGATGTCTCTCAACATGTATCCGTGTACAATATATCCAAAGAAGGCAGATTCCACTGGTCATTCGCTGAAGCACAGTGCATGATCATATTTTCCGACATGCATACGACTGCTTATCTACGTATCAAAGCAGAAAACCGACATCGGGCAGGTAATGTGCACGCTGACATCCCACCATCACCTGTGCCACATCTATTCAAGACCAGGACGGGTCTCGTGCGTCCACAAAGTCACATTGCTCCCCCCACAGCCGGTCACCAAACGCGGGCCCCATGACATTGACATGTTTCCCCAAGTCATGTCCAACAGTCTTTTTTTTTTTCGATTCCGCAGCGCAAGTGCACCTGACGCGTTCAAAGTTTGGAGTTTGAAATGCGCGAGCGCGTATTGGAGGGGTCATTTTACCACGGAACTATAGTAGTCCCCCCAGCCGGACGGTCGGACCTTCGTGAGAAGAGCCTCGGCCATTCCGTCGCCGAAACGCTTGCAGCGTACTACATACTACCACCGATCGTCGTTGACAGCGTGAATGACCGCACAACACCCGTTCACGGCGGCCCGATGGTCCGCTATACGTTGATAACCTGGGTACACAGTGCATACCCGCGGGACCACCTGCTCGTTCACGGGATTCTTTGTCCCTGGACCATAAATAAAATCCCACTGTGACCGATTAACCGTCCTATCTGCGTTTCGCGACCAACGCATTCAGGCTCGTGTGCCTCAATAGTGCTCGCAAGACGGCGAAAGAAGTAGCTCGTTGCTGCTTCTTTGGCCGCGACGGATTGGCAGGAAGGCAACGTTGAGTGATTCGGAGATAGATATCCAGTTCAAGTCAAGGCGACTCTGCCCCAAGGAGAGCGAGAAGGAAGGGGAAAGTTCAAAAAGTACTAGAAGCTCCGAGCCGCGCTTGGACCACGAGTTATGGGCGCAACTTGAACAACTTCTGGGCGGCCACATAAGCGAACCGCAAACCAGAGGCCTAGGTTTTGGATCGAGCGAGTATGTAAGTTATATTAGGGTTCGCTATCCTAGCTCCCCGCACAACCACCGTGAAAAGGAACGATTCAGGTCCAGCTCGCAAGGCAATTCCAAGAACAAGAAGCATCGGATGGATGAGCACGCAACGTGAGAATCTCGTGCATCTACACGATGTCCGAATTCGTCCGATCACCGAGTTCGTCAGACCTCATCAGGCCAACCCAATGACGTCCCAACCTCCCAGGAGTCCCCGAGAAGATTAAGTCAATGTAGTATATGGACAGACCTACTGTGACAATGGGGGGAAAGAGAAGAGAGCGAGATAGGAAAGGAGGAAGTACAAAAAACGAATGGATCAGGCTGTCAAATGCCTCGCAAACACAAAGATGGCTACGAAGAATGAGAAGAAAAAACGACGTGAGCAACGATCCACGACACCATTCACTGCTACTTTAAAAAAGATGGTACACAGGGAGGAAAAGAGCGCTGATGGTCTCCGCCAAGTGGGAGAGTAACGAGAGGGTCATGTCCGAAGTGAACGAATAGATACGTAGGGATTGTGATGTGGTGATCGCTCTCCTCGCCAAGGTACCATGCAAAGCAGGTTCATCATTGCCTCAACCTCGTCTTCAACCAATGCTCCATCACGTTGCTTAGTTCTGGCAGTCCTGACAACAGAAAGGGCTGGTGCGAGGCCTGTCGTCGTTCCCATCATTATAAACCATCCCTTCGATAAGACATAGCCAGCCGTAACCGGGACAACCGAAAAGAAACATAATTAAAGGAGAGAAAATAAACATGAAACTGGATCAAGAAAGATGAAGGAAGGCTCCACCTGACTCAACCAGTCTTGCTATTTCCCTTCTTCTGTTTGCGAGGCGGCGTCACCGGTCGTCCCGTGTTCATGCCTCCATACGGGTACTTGGCTTTTTTCTCAGCGGGTTTGAGGATCTTTGGCAGTGTCACCGACTTGCTCGCTCATGATCACGTGACAACTCACTTGGAAGGAACACAGCAAAGTCTCGTCGACGCTCATCATGGCACCAGCATTGTCAAACTCCCCACAATAATTCGGTGCTGAGAATAAAGTAACAAGATGTCGCTTCGCGAAGAACTCGTAGCCATCTTCCACGACCTGTGACACGTCAGTGATCAGTAACGACAAGCGGCAGGGTGACTGGCTGAAACGTGCCTGATGTGCTCTGCAAATGAGGTCCATGTCATGTTTCTGTAAGAATCTCGAGACGACGTCTGGCCCAAACGTAAACGACACGCCTCGGTCGTTCTCCGACCACCCAGTGATGTCTTTGTCTGGGTCTGACCATAGAAGGTCACAAAGTAGTCCTGTACGATCGGTGAGATAGTTGTTCAAAACATATGGGATGTATACGTACCAGTATCTGGAACGTCTGTTGGTCTCATGACCCTTCGTATTTGCTCCATTGATTGAAGATCGGGGGACAATCCGCCGTGCATGGTGAATATCTTCTCGTCGATGATGGCAGCGATGGGTAGACAATTAAAGCAATCAGTAAACGTTTTCCATAGCTTGATGTTGTACCGCCGTTTGCCTAGGCTCCGTTTTCAATACCCGACAATGTATCGGTGTGATGACAAGGACAACACACATTCGTCATAAAACCCATAAATACGATTGATGCTTGCACACTCGTGATTTCCACGAAGGATGAAAAAGTTTTCAGGGTACTTGATCTTGTATGCGAGGAGAAGGCATATGGTTTCGAGGGACTGTTTGCCCCGGTCGACGTAGTCGCCGAGGAAGAGGTAGTTTGCTTCTGGTGGGAAACCTCCATACTCGAAGAGTCGCAAAAGGTCATAGTATTGACCATGGATGTCACCTGTCGGGCATCAAGACCGAATGAGTCATCACAAGAACGCCGGGTACAAAGTAATGACAACGAACCGCAGATCTTGATGGGTGCTTCTAGTTCCAATAGAATTGGTTGGTTTATGAAAATCTCGCGTGCTTTCGTGCAGAGATATTTGATTTCGTACTCCTGTAGTTGCACGGGCTTGCCTGGTCGGTTACCACGCACTGTTATAAAAATGGGAAAAAACGGGACGACCGTCAATATTTCCGTCGAGAAAGGAGAGCGTAGTCTGGAGTGAGAATGCGCAGGACTGGCTCGAGGGATGCACCATCTGCCCTATGCGACTTTTTCCACCGACCCACGCCGACACATTGCGACACTGCCGCATGCTGTGGTGATGACTCCAACCCTACAAGACGCCCTAAACCCAACCTCGAGACCAGCTTCCAGAACCCCCCGGCGAGGACGGCACGGGTGACGTTTTGCATACCCTCCAGCTTCCGCGCGACTCCCGAAAGACGAACCAGTCACAGGCACACGCCACCCACCTTCTAACAACCGGTCGATGACCGAGTCCAGATCAATCTCCGTCGCAGAATCGGCCATAATGTGAGGTCGTGTTCGGTATGGCGTGAATGAACGAGGTGAATGTTGGTGGAAAAAACAAGTGGTACGCAATAACGTTGATCCTTTACGGCTGCGCTGCTATGGCGAATTTTGGCGAGAAAGTATGGAGAGGGGAACGCTTGGGCAATGGCTTTCGTTGGCTGCCAGAACCAGGAGGAGGAGAAAGAACCGTTGAAAAAGAAAATCGATGAGAGTACGGATACAAGATAACGGAGGAGCTCGTTTGATGCGACGATGGCCAAAGACGAAAACCGAACGTGGTATTCCACAGCAAAAAAATCGTGGGAAAAACAATAGAACGTCCCTTATTCTGTGCAAAAAACAAACAAACATACAGCTTGTAATAATCTACTGTGTAGGATGCCAGTGTCCAGTGATATAAATCTAGGGTGGCCCAGACGGTCGTTGTCCAGACGTATCTTCTGCCTGCGCACGTCGCGCACGCCGCCGCCGCCGCCTGAATCGCAATGAGCCGACGAACCGACGCTAAGAAAAATACTGACCTTGGAAACATCGGCCCCCGCGGCATCAGTCGTTGATCAAGGTCCAACGCGATGTTGGTCCCAGCGTGGAGCCCCTGCAAAGCGATCAGATCCACAGCGCCAGATTTGCAAACTGCATACCTCGATCCAATCCACGACGGCAGGTATGTGCGGAGCTTGCAGCAAAAACTGCTCCCCTTCTAACCTCACCCGGATCACGTTTTTCCGCTTCAGATAGTCGTTCCCCAAACCACTCTCTGCGTGCTGCAAGGTATATGCGCGTAATAGGTCCGACTTGGGCGGTTTGGGTATCTCCCCATTGCGCCACGGCGTTCGACCCGTCGCGACGGAGAGGAAGGTAAGTCGTGAAGCCGAACGAGGCGGTGGCGGCTGAGACAATCGCTGTGTCACCGGACTCGTTCGCCCTGTGGACTCATGCAACGACGAACGGCTGTCTTGCATGTCGACAGGCAGTAGCTCGAGCTCACGGGACTCATGACGTGAATCTTCCGCAACGCTCGTCTCAGCCCGAGTGGAGCTTGAAGTCCTAAAGGGCGACAAGAAGCTCGCAGCCGACACGCGTTTTGCCTGTCTGGGGGTGGGTATCATCGGAGATTGGGTTGTCAACGATGAATGAGACCCGGTTCTTCTCCTCGCTGGCGGGACAGATGTCGACCTTGCCGAGGACTCAGACTGCGTGACAGGTATTGGGGGCTCGTCGATCCCCAGTTTCGCTGGCCTTTCGAGTTGATCTTCCGGACCTTTCTTCCGTGTCCGAGGTGGATTAGGACCAGCCACGTCACCAGCGCCCACGTGCTTCTCCCACCAGTCGCCCAGAACACCCGCACCGCTCGCGCCGGGAGGACACTTATATACCCGAAAGGTAGTCCCTTCAAGCTCGCACACCACTCGTCTCCACTTGCGATCCTTCGCCTGCACACCAGGGGAATTGAACTCCATCTTACGAGGCATAATAGCTATGAGGTGCAGGGAATTGCTGTAAGGCGGTAGTCGCTCTTGCTCCTCGTCCTCGCGGGGGGGAAGGCGACCCTCCCTTGAACGTGGAGTGAATGCAGGATACGGCGGAGGATCCGAAGTGGGACGGAAACTGGGCATAGAAGTGCGTCGGAGCAGACGTCCGATCGCAGCCTCTGTGTCGCTTTCCTCCGACTCTTCAAGAGATTCAGCGTTATGGCCTGAAGCTAATGCTAGGTGGGACTCCGCCACCTCCCTAGACCTACGGGATCGCTGTGTGCGCCGAGTGGAACCAAGGTTGACCATGCTCCGCGAGCCAACGCGATAAAGACTCGGTTTGCTCTCCAGCCCCGTTCTAGGTATCGGAGCGTCAGGATCCAGAGTCTGCCGCTGAGTGACTTTAGCAATAGGTATGTTGGGAGAGAATAGATGTAACGCTGGCGATGTACGCGATGTCGCACCATCGATGGACTGGGCATAGGAATCGCTCTGGGTCGACACCAGAGATATGGGGGTTTCTATCGGAGATTCGTCATCCGTCATGCGCCGTTTCTGCGAGCTCTTGAGGCCCCGAGTACCCGATGGATCAGCGTTGGGCGGTTCATCGTCTTCATCATCACTTTGATGAACGCTCGAAGCGTCAACAAATTCTTCTTCGTCAACATCGTCTTCTTCTTCGTCTGAATCCCCCAACGTCGCATTCTCGTGATCCGCTTGACGTTCAGCGTTACTATGACCGTGTCTGGACAACGAAGGCATACTTCGCAGGCGTACCCTCTGCCTTGGCGGCGTGTCTGGGACAGGGGGTGGTGGTGCTGGCAATGCGGGCAAATTGAGTAATGGCAGAGGTTGTCTCGTTATTATCGAGGGCGATAACCGGAGACCACGTTCCGTCGTGAGACGGAATGGCGGAGGCAAGGGGGCAGTATGGTGAGGCAACAAGGTGGGTCGTCCCTGGGCGGTCTCCGAGGTGGGAAGCTCCAC
>JBBPMA010000082.1:0-23455 GCA_038090075.1 Xanthoconium purpureum
TACAGGGGCAGGGGGAATGGTAGGACCAGAGGGAGCAGGTGGTGCTGAAGGGGCAGGGACAGGGGATGCAGCAGGGACACTTGAGAATGAGGAGAGGTTCATCAGGGTACCAGATGAACTGGTCGAGGATATTGAGAACGCTGGGGGAGAGCATTTTCTAGGTAACGGTTGGAGTGCTAGGTTGAGGAAGGGTTTCCCTGCAGTTACTCGTTTTCCAGGGGATGGAGGTGTGGGTAGTTCAGGGAAGTGGCTAGGTTCAATAGGGGATTGTCTCTGGGGGGTGGTCACTAGGTCTAGGGGGTTCTGGGTGTCCTGGAGTGTTCCGGTTTCTTCCAGATCTTCAAGAGCTTGAAAAATTCCCTTGGGGCGTCGAGGGAAAATCTTGGGTGGGCTAGGATGGTCCTACTCCTGAATAGGAGGGACAGAAGGATTATTCTTGTTCTTTTGTTACGTGAGTCAACAGACTTGCGTCGAGGTCAAGGGTTTACTTACTTTGAGGGAGGTACTCATAAAGAGACACAACATCCTTAAAGCAATCTCAGGGTAAAGGAAGTTAAGCAGCAAGGGACTAAGTCACAACTAGGCGAGTTGTGGATTGCAAGACTGACGCTGTAATTGCATAGAACAAGAATAAGGAAAGAGTACAGGCTGATTGGGTATTTAAGTACTGCAGGTTACATAAGAAAAACCCGCTAGAACTGTGTGGAAAAGTGGGGACACATGACTACTGTAATAGAAGTAATCAGGGGAGAAGACAGTTCTGTTGGAAAAGTGAGATGTTAGAGAGAGAAAAGGATAGGAGAAGACAAAGAGTCAAAGGTAAGTAAGTAGTCAGTCTCTTCCTCATGGTAAGGAAAGAGGTCGAAGTAGACCCAGCGTATGGTATGAATGAGGAAGAAAGTATGATAGAGAAAAAGTATTGTAACAATCACCATCATTCCCATCCTCATCTTCTTTCCCATACAATGATACAATGGACAACAACAACAACAACAACAACAACATGTGCTGTCACTCTCATCCTTATCCTCACCCTCACAATGATAACTTTTATGATACTTTTTCTTTCTCATACTTTTAAACTTTCTTTCTTATCCACATAACCCACCAACTCCTCTTTTGCTTCTCTCCTTATTATGAGGAGATGGACGATCACTTACTTACCTTTGATTCTTTATTGTCACCAATACTTCTCTCTCTAGTCTTGTACTTCCACAACAGGACTATCTCCTCCTCTGATTACTTCTCTTGCAGTAATCACATGTCCCCATCCTTCCATCTAGTTCTATGGTATTCTCCTTATGTAAACCATAGTACTTAAATACCCCCTCAGCCTGTACTTTCTCCTCATTCTTGTTCTACGCAATTACAGTGTCAGTTTTGCAATTCACAGCTCATCTGGTTGTGACCCTATCCCTAGTTTCCTTGTTCTTCCAACCTGAGACTTCTTTGAGGATGTTGTGTCTCTTTGTGAGTACCTCCCTCAGAGTAAGTAAACCCTTGACCTTGATGCAAGTCTGTCGACTCACATAACAAAAGAACAAGAATAACCTTCTGTCCCTCCTATTCAGAAGTAGAACCACCCCAGCCCACCCAAGATTTTCCCTTGATGCCACAAAGGAGTTTTTTGAGCCTTTGAAGATCCAGAAGAAACTGGAACACCCCAAGACATCCAGAACCCTCTAGACCTAGTGACCACCCCCCAAAGAAAATCCCCTGTTGAACCTAGTCACTCCCCTGAACTACTGACACCCCCATCCCTTGGAAAAAGAATAACAGCAGGGAAACCCTTTCTCAACCCAGCATTTCAACTGTCACCTAGGAAACACTCCCCCCTAGCATTCTTGATACCCTTGACCAGTTCATCTGGTGCCCTAGCAAACCTCTCCTTGTTCTCCACCACCCTTGTTGCACCCTCTGTCCCTGTTCCATCAATACTGCCTGCTTTCTCAGCCCCCACTGTCCCACCTGTCCCAACAAACCCATTGACGCTACTTTCTCCTCCTCCACCACCCCCAGCCCCAGCCAACCCTCCTGTTTCCTCAACCAACCCAATGTCTACTGCCACTAGAACCATAGAACTGAAAGCAGCACTCTCTGCTGACTTCTCTGGAACACCTGAGGATGCCATTTAATGGATGAAAGCAATGAAGGCCTACTTCTCCATCAACTCCTCCATCTACACTGATGACAATGAAAAAATCATGACCACTCTCAACAAAATGAGCAAGGGACAGGAAGTCCAATTCACTGAGATGTGGTATGACAAAATGGCTGACACTGGTGTCCCTGTCACTGAGAAGACCTTCAACAAATTTGCAAAAAACTTCACATCCACCTTCTACCCCTACGACCTGGTCAAGATGTCCAGAAATGAACTATACAAACTCAAACAACGAAAGGAGGAAAAGAGAACTGAAAAGGGCAAAAAAATCATTGATGATGGCTTCCAAACCTACATCATGAAATTCCAAACCCTCACTGCCAAAGCCCAAATAAGTGATACTAAAAAGACCATAGCATGCTTTGTGGCTGGACTAGACCCCCAGATCTTCACCATAATTCTTTCTATGGAGAAAATCCTAACCAAAATTCTGGAGTGGATTGGGAAAGCTCAAGACTTTCATGCCCAGAAAATGCACATCGTCGCCCTTCAAGGAGGACATGACCATGGTCACTTATCTTCATCCCCCTCACACTCAATCCGAGACCCAGATGCTATGGATGTGGACTTCATATATTTAAAGAAGCTCACCCCTCCTGAATGGGCTTGCTGCATTCAAGAGGGTCTTTGCTTCAAATGTTGCAAAAAAGAACACAATGCAGACCATTGTAATACCAACAAAGGACCCCCTTGAAACCAATCTCGACCACCCAACCATCACTCCCAATAGGTTCACTCCAGACACCTCTGTTCCTACCATGGCCATCATTGTTTCCATCACTCCCATGGATGCTTTTGTCCAAACCTTGAAAACCCAAGAAAGAAGCAAAGAAGAGATTCTTCAAACCCTGAAACTTTGCTATGAGGAACTGAGAGAAGATGTAGCTGTTGCTACCACCTTTGATACAATCTTCTCTGACAAGGATTTTTGAATTGGAAAGTCATCTTGATGTCTTCTTCCCATGACCTAGCCCATGTAATAGTAGCCCTATCCAATGAACAAACCATTCATATCCCCATCAAACTAGCTACTGGAATACAAATCATCGAAACCACAGCAATTATTGACTGTGGAGCAACTGGGAACTTCATTGACCTAGACCTCTTAACTAAGGTGGACTTTCCCCTGAAACATTTCCCCAAGCCCATCCTTGCCTACAATGTGGATGAAACAACCAATGCTAAAGGAACTACTTGCTGGAAAGCTCATACCAACATCCTATTCCCCCGTTCTAAAGAAACCATAGATCTAATGGTTCTAAGTCTAGGACATTGACAAGTCATACTAGAAATGCCTTGGTTGTGCAAATGGAACCCTAGAATTGATTGGATTGCCAATACGATCTCCATCTTCAGAGCTCCACACCTCTCTTTGACAGACCACATTCTCCAATGATATCTCCTCTGATGGCTTGGTCTTGATGCAGACCAAAAGATCGCCAGATGATTGAACAAATGAGAAACCTGGCTAAAAGGGGAAATCATTGGGAAGACCACCATTTCCACCCAGATTGCACAAACCACTGAGACAAAGAAACCCCCCATTTCTGAATGGTGTCGAGACTTCACAGATGTGTTCTCAGAGAAAACGCATGATCAACTCCCCCCACATCGTCCCTATGACCACACCATTGAACTTCATCCAGATGTCTTTCCTAGAATTGCAAAAATATACTCTTTGAACCTGGTAGAAATGGAGACATGCAAAGAATTTGTTAGAGAACATCTTCGGACTGGAAGAATAGTGCCTTCAAAATCACCACAAGCATCTCCCTTCTTCTTCATGCCTAAGAAGGATGGAACCCTTCGTCCCTGTCAAGATTATCACTACTTGAACTCCCATACCATTCAAAATGCCTATCCTCTCCCTTTCATCCCTGAACTCATCGATGACATGAAAGACTCTACCTTGTTCACCAAATTTGACATATGATAGGGATATAACAACATCCACATCCAAGAGGAGGACCAATGGAAGGCCACATTCATCACTCCCTTGGCTCTATTTGAACCCACCATCATGTTCTTTGGATTCTGTAATGCCCCACCTATGTTTCAGGCATTCATGAACCATATCTTTACAGACATGATCTGGGAGAAGTGGCTAAAGATCTATATGGATGACTTGGGCATCCACACCAAGGATGACGTCATCCTTCACCACAAATGCACAAGACAAGTACTTCAATGGCTCAGAGAGCATGGATTGTCAATCAAACTCTCAAAATGCACTTTTGATGCTCCTCAAATGGAATTCCTGGAAATAATCATCAGACAGGGCAAAATTGAGATGGATGGAAAGAAACTCAAGGCCATAGAGAAATGGAAACCCCCCACATCAGTCAAAGGAATTCAGTCTTTTATGGGATTCACCAACTTCTACAGGAAGTTCATCCCAGATTTCTCCAACATCATCACCCCCTTAAACCAACTCATCTAGAAGAGGGAACCCTGGAACTGGACACAATCACAACAGAACACCTTTGAACAGCTCAAAAAGATCTTTTCCTCCACCCCTATCCTACAGATTCCTAATGTCACTCACCCCTTCACTGTCATGACAAATGCCTCCCTCCTAGCCACTAGTGCAGTACTCATGCAATCTGATGAGAACTCCAACCTCCACCCTTGTGCCTATTACTCCAGCACATTCATCTCCACTCAATGAAACTATGATATCTATGACTGAGAGCTTCTAGTGGTCATTCTAGCCCTAGAAGAATGGCACCAGTATCTACAAGGAACCACTCATCCCATTACATTCATCACCAACCATAAAAACCTTTCGTACATCAAAAATCCCTGGAAATTATCTAGACGACAAGCCAGATGGTCCCTGTTCTTACAGGACTTTGACTTGCAATGGCAAGTTGCCCCTGGAATGAAGATGGGTCCAGCGGATGCACTCTCCAAACAAGACCACATTGATATCACTCAGGACAACATGGACACATCTATCTGCCCAAAACCAATCATTATTAATGCTTTGGACCTTGCCCTGGCCAAGAAAATTAGATCTTCCTCACAATCAGACCCTTTAGTCCTTCAGGCACTTGAGAATCTCCAGCGAGGATTACCACTATTCCCCCACTCCTCCAAAAATGACTGGCACATGTCCAATGGCCATCTTTACTTTAAAAATCAGATGTACATTCCCCTACATGAGTGATGAGCCATTCTACAATCTGTACACAGTTCCCCCACCACTGGTCATGCTGGATGCTTTCACACCAAGGCACTACTAGAATGAGACTTTTGGTGGCCTGGTCTCTCCTCCTTCATCAATGCATTTATATCGGGATGTGTGATTTGTCAACAAAACAAAGTCAACCACCATCCCACCTGTTCTCCACTAACCACCATTTCCTTATCCTGCACTCTCCCTTTCAAACAACTCTCTGTGGACCTCATCACTGATCTTCCTCCCTCCAATGGACATGACTCATTGATGGTCATGGTTGACCATGGCCTTATGAAGGGGGTAATTCTCATACCTTGTTCCAAAACAATTGATGTTGCAGGAGTTGCCCAACTTTTTGTTTCACATGTCTTCAAATGTTTTGGACTCCATGACTCCCTAATTTCCAATCAAGGCCCACAGTTTGCATCAGCCTTTGCCAGGGAACTCGCTTGGTTACTCCACTATGATGTCAAACTGTCCACTGCATACCACCTACAAACAGATGGACAAATGGAACATGCTAACCAGGAAATCAAAACATACCTTCACATTCCCTGCATCAACAACGCTCAGAAATGGTTGAATTTCCTTCCCACAGCTGAGTTTCATCACAATTTGGTCCCACATAGCTCAACCAAAATCTCTCCCTTCTCCCTTCTCTATGGATACAAGCCACAGGCATATCCTCCTCTAGGAAAAACTTCATTCCGGCCCTGGAAACCTGGTTGTCTAATTTGGAAAAGGCACAAAAGGAGGTATTAGCAGCACATGAAACAGCCTGCTGGATCATGAAGGAATGGAACTTCCAAGGTTTCATTCTGTGGAAAGTCAGACAAAAGGTGTGGTTGGAAGCAACCCATCTTCATCTCAACTACCCCTCTAGGAAACTAGCACCCAAAAGACAAGGCCCATTCGAAATCTCTCAGGTGCTAGGACCACTTTCTTACTGGCTTAGACTTCCCTCCATATGGAAAATCCATGATGTCTTTCATGCTTTCCTATTATCTCCATACAAAGAAACCAAAGAACATGGTCCCAACTTCTCAAACCCTCTGCCTGACCTAATTGCCTCCAAAAAGGAATACAAAGTGGAACAGATTGTTTCACATCAGAGTTTCACAGAATGCCAGAAGTTCCTGACCACATGGAAAGGATACCCTTTGTCAGAAAACACCTGGGAACCCAAATCTAATCTCCAACATGCATTGGACATTTTCATGGCATACAAAAAGGCCCACCAACTTTGGTGCTTAAGAACAGCAGGATGCCTTTCATCCCTCAGCACAACAACTCTTCTGCCCCATCAGACCAGTTGACATCCCCTGGATCTTGGGGCTCACCACATACCAGCTCACTTTCCTTCAATGACACCAACTACTGTTATCACATGCCAGAGAACACCCCTGGTTCTGTAAGGAGACCAAATGTCCAATTCACTATTAGCACAACAGGACAAGGTGTCTCTTCATGAGTACCCTCCTGTGTATGCAACTAAAAAACGTCCCATTCATTTGGTTTGGTGTTGCCCTTGCTCTTTGCATCTTTTCTTTCTCTGCAACTTCACTCTTATCATCTACATAGATCACTCCTCTCGACACAGGTGTCAAAGGAGAACCCACCTTCCTCCCCTTCCATGCCACACCTCATACCCACCTCGATTTACATCCCCCCACATTCCCCTCCCCCAGAGACTTGCCCCATCAACATCCAGTTCCTCTCTACCTCTTGAATCTTTACACTCTTTACCATTGCCATTGCCTTCCCCACCATCCTTAGTGAAATCAAAAGACTCCCATCATATGAACACAACTCCAACTGCCAGGCCCTTGTTGGACTCCTCCATTATGGCTTCCTCATCCAACTCCAATTGTTCCAAGCCTGTGCCGTCGATCTTTCGGAGTCATTGGGAGCACCTCTTTGTACTACACTCTCTTTCCTACCCAGTCCCATCCTCAAACTCCTCCTTGCCAACTCCTTCCAACAATACTTGGAGGAGCTTCCAAGCACTACCATCTACCCCACCTTCCTATACATCTGGCACACCCTCTCCCACACAGAACAACAACACTATCTTGAGCAAACCAGGACACATCAGCATGGCAGCAACTCCCCTCTCCTCATTCCCTTGGCCCTTCGAATCTTCTCATGTCCCATTTTCCCTACACTCCCCATAGTAGCAGACAACAATGTCATCTGTATCCAGATCACCAATGGACAATGGATCACCTCCTCCACCTCTCGGGTCCTGGTCCAAACTCCCAGCTCCTCCTCTGCCAACACCTGATGTTACATTTGCTCAGATCTGAGTCACTTTGGCCTGTTCTACCTGTCATACACTTGTCCTTTCTGCCAGGAACCAGCCCCAGGTCATGCTGCACATCATTGTCTAGAAACCCAATGTGATCTCTGTTTTCAATGGGGATATTCTGACAATGTCTGCAATCTTTGGATCTGTGGAAGATGCAACACCCCAGGACATGTGGTCAATAACTGTCCAATAAATCCACTTATCCAATTAAAAGCTCACAATGCTTATGGAGGAACATATTCAGATGATGATGACCTCAACATCCTGGTGGATGACAATTAGGGAGCTTGGATATCTTGAACCTAGGGCTTGAGTATACAAGGGGGGTAATGTTATGACACTTTTTCTTTCTCATACTTTCTTTTTTATCCACATAACTTGCCAACTCCTCTCTTGCTTCTCTTCTTATTATGAGGAGATGGATGATCACTCACTTACCTTTGATTCTCTATTGTTACCAATACTTCTCTCTCTCTAGTCTCATACTTCCATAACAGGACTGTCTCCTCCTCTGATTACTTCTCTTGCAGTAATCACATGTTCCCATCCTTTCATCTAGTTCTATGGTATTCTCATTATGTAAACCATAGTACTTAAATACCCCCTCAGCCTGTACTTTCTCCTCATTCTTGTTCTACGCAATTACAGTGTCAGTTTTGCAACCCACAGCTTGTCTGGTTGTGATCCTGTCCCTAGTTTCCTCAGTCTTCCAATCTGAGACTTCTTTCAGGATGTTGTGTCTTTTTGTGAGTACCTCCCTCAGAGTAAGTAAACCCTTGACCTTGACACAAGTCTGTCGACTCATATAACAGTGCCTGTGCCTCCTGCACACTCTCCACACTCTTGGATTGGTCATATCAGTTGCTACCTCACACACATGTGCTCTGACCCTCCATTGACACTTTCAACACACTCAGCTCAACCGGCAGTAGTTTGTGTAGCATGCTGTTGTGTCTTAAAGCTGGACTTTGGAAGAGTAAGAAGAGCAGAATTTTGTTTGAGGTTTGAGCAGTAAATAGCTCTTGTACACTTGCCCTTCTGTATGGCAGCATTATAGTAGATTGGGAACATTGTTGAAGCTCTTGGGGCCAATCAACATTGTCTCCTCAAAATGTGCCTTCACACTTCATGAATTGTCAACATCCACTGATCCATTGGTCATGGGCCTCACCACCTGTTCAATGATTCACCTCTGGAATCAAGACTGCAACCCATCCCTTAGTCAGCCCCTTATCTCAAACCCAAGCCCCAGGATAGTCTGCTCAGAGTTGTAGCACTTGCACATCAGTGCATGATTCTGTCTGATCAGTACAATGCTCTGTTTACATTTGTGAGGGAGCTGAATGCCAATGCAGATAAGGTTGGTTGGGTGATGGCCTAGTCTAGCAAGACTACCGAAAATTTTGCCCTTTTCTAGCTTTGACAGCCAGAATCAAGAACCATCTGAATGTGTATGTTGCATTTACTACTGAGGTGAGGGCAAAGGATTGAATGACAAAAAAAAAATGTGTAGGTTCATGGGTCAATTGCTATGTTAGGGAGCATGGAGAAAATTGGAGGGAGAAGTGCCAAGTGGCTGGGATGGAGATTAGCTTGGACACAGGTGGGCCTTGGCAAAGGTAAGGGCTGTCCATGCGAAAAGAGAGAGATGCATGTTTTTCAGAGAACTTATATTGACCACATTTGACATGTTTTGCCCCTTCCTAGCAACCCTACAGGTCAAATGTGAGGCAACATTGTCTATGCCAATGCCTGGCAGTTGTGTTACAAGAACTTCTTCAGGTGAGAGCATCACCAGTGGAAGCGGTGCCTGATGGAGGATGCTAAACTACTAGGGGTTTATGAGAAGAGGGATTGCCTTTTGATGATCAATAAGGAAACAATAGAGTGATTGGACCATGTGAGTGTGAATCAACATCAACAGTTTACAACCATAATCAACAACTGGCAAGTCAAATGGTATGGAGCTAGTTTTATTGCACTCCATTACTTGGAAATTCAGAACAAATCGAGAGGCTAACATCATGCCAGAACACTGGCCCACAGGGAGTGCATGACAAGACTGTGTTCACATGGCAAAATGCCCCCTGGACAGTTTGTTCTAATATGGAATCTGACAAGCTCTTGGGGGTGTGTTTCATGGCCATTATATGCCATTTTGTTGGGTGTCAGGTGACTCAGATGGGTCATCTGGTGCACTGGGTTGTCTCACAGGTAGATTCTTACAGTTATCATTGTGGTTATCATTGCCATACTTATGTTCCTTATTATCAGAGTCATCAGAGTTGGACCCCTTACCATCACCACCACACATTGCCCTCAGTATGGCACTGTTGTGGGAGAAAACAGAGTGTGCACAGTTAGTATGTCTTAGTGGCTTGGATGCCAACTGCTCATGCTTTGTGTCAAGCTGGTCAAATTTACTGGTGGCACCTGTAGTATTTTTACCTTTATCAATGTTATCAGGTCCATCCCTTAGGATGCATGTGGCAAGCATTTTCTCAAAGAGACTTCCCAGGCAGTCTGGCAACTGTTGCTTCTCTTCAGTGGTATAGTGTGCTATGTGATCAAACCTGCTAGTCCAATCAGCAGGGATCTCCCCAAGGTCGTGATGGCCAGTCTCAATCTCTCCATCCCATTTGGGCACAAATGAGGCATGCACTACATTGGGTGGGCCATCGTCACTGTTGTGCTCTTCAACTGGAGTGAGCAATGAGGATCTGTTGCCATTATGAATGGGGTTTGAGAATACCTGCACCCTAGTCACTTTAGTGGGGGTCTTGGACATGGTAAACCCCTTATCATCCACTATCATGATAATGTCAGCCTCCATGTTGGATGGGGCACTGCCTGTGGTGAGCATGCTCCTAGGCTCATGCTTGACGTCAATGGCAGAATCTCCATCACTGTGGCCAAATGCCTTCTTGGTTGAGCTAGCAAGACCCCAACGGTCTTTGTGAGCTAATCTGGCTGGCGACTTTGCAGTCCCAGTGGGTTCATTTCATTCTGACTCTTTGTCAGTCTCAGTGGGCAAGTCAGCTGCCATGCTCTTTGTTATATGGTGGGTTCTAACAAATGACACAGTCAGTACAGTGTCAAACAATTGGAGTGTGTATGGGCAATCAGATCACAGTGGTGTGATTGATGGTGAGCAGGATCATGAGTAAAGCAAGTAGAGTAGAAATGAGTAAAGAGCAGAGATATGAAGGTGGTTCAAAATATGTGGCATCTTTAAAATCGAGACATTCACAAGGGTAGTTATAGCTCATAGAGTAGATCTCAGATACAGGAAAGAACTGTCCTAAGGGTTTCTGTTGGAGGACAACTAAGGGGAGTACAGCAGGTAGCTACCCTATTTATACAAAAAGGAGGGGGCTGTAAGAATGAAAACAGGAGTTAGAGCATAAGAATACAAAGGATTTATAAAAAAGGGAAACTCTGCTGAAATGACTGGTCATTAGTTGGCTGATCTGTTATAGCAACCCCTGGACATGCCAAGGACAGTGTCAGTGTCCAGATCACCCAGTCCTTCCGCAAGCATGACAGGGCCAGGCCAAGCTTCCTAGGTAAGGTTTTTGTTATAAGGTGAACCAAGATTATAGAGGGCTTTTGGGGGCTGGGGGCTAAGTCCATGCAGCATTATCACCTGTTATGGAAACAATTGAATGATCCAAATAAGCACCACAGCAACTTTAGGTCGTCAAGCTGCCAAATTGGCTGCCTGTAGATGCTGTACAGTGGTACAATATGGCAGGGCGATAACAACAGAAATTCTATCACAGTAACAGTGCTAAACAATACTGTGCAATGAGGCTGGACAATTGCAGTGGACAACATTTTTGTCATGCTGTACTAGGCAATTTATTTAGGTCTACCCATAAGTAGGAAACAGTGGAAACATGGCCAAACCCTGCTTCCACCAGGTCAACCTTAAAACTTTTCACCTGCTCTTTTCCTCCACCACCCCTTTCTTGAGAATGATCTTGTCAGTTCACATGCCATTTTCAACATATGAAAATAAAAATCCTGAGATGTACTGCATAAACAAATATCTTCTCTCGCCCAGTCTGACCCTTGTGTTCAAGTGGGTCACTACTGCTGAGAGGATGGGCACTGTTGAACCAGGCAGAAATTCAACCACAAGCCAAAGTTCCTTAAGTACAAGGTGTTCTCCTTTCTCTGGGTCAAATTTTCCAAGTGCAGTAATGCAGCAGATGCCAAATGCTAAATTCCTGGAATCTCTATGGGGTTTGCACATGGTTTGTGCTCCCAGGTTGAATGCAGCAGAGAGAAAGGTTTCAACAAAGGGAAATTTGAGGGACTGTCTGCTACTCTTCAGTTGCAACATCATAGCCCAATAATAGGCATATGTCTTGGAAAAGTATGTCTGGAATGCCTCTGGCCTTCTTTGTTAGTGCAGTGTTTTCATATAATGGACTGTACTCACAGTTTTGAAAACCTGCCAATTTGCTAACAGCCAGGTCTTGAATCAGTGCCCTTCTCACATGCTCATGGGCAGCTGCTGTCAATATCTCCATTGGCCTCTGTTGGAGTGTTGGGACAAATAGTTATTGAATGGAAGGGTCACTCACTTCCATACCACCCCCATGTGAGAATCCAGCAAGAATGGTTCTGAACATGCCCCTTGGATTAGAAGTGCCATTTGCAGATGAGAGTACCTCACTCTTAGCTTCAAACTTTTCCATTACACTTGTGATGACTTCTTGTTCAAATGGACCACCAGGCATTCCAGCTAAAACAGCAATAATGCACCCTGACTTGTCCAGGATTGCCTTGGGCATCCTAGGTCTGTCAGTTGGCACAAGTGGTCCAGAAATTTGCTCCCATCTGCCATCCCATTTCACCAACTGAAACCCTTGGTCAAGCAAGCCTGCTACATCACTTTTGTGCTCACTCTCAGCCTTTTTTTGAGACCCCAGCCAGCCACCCTTGGCTGCTTTGAGGTCTAGCCCTTGGACATTGGTCTTTTTAAACCCCTTTGTCTCCACCATGCCTTTGCAGTGCTTCCAAGCAACTTTCTTGGCGGGCATGCCTTGCTCTATTGCATCTAGGAATCTCTTCTCCCACCTTCATTCACTTTTCTTCTGGTCTTGCTGAAAACACTCTAGTTAAATGTTGCAAGTAGTGGCCTGTCCTCATATTGGTTTGCTTGCTACTGATGCCTGTTTTCAGTGCACCCTTGGGGTTTTTTCAAAAACCTGTTATGCTTTCAACCCCCCATGCTACCTCCATAACTTTGTCCTTGCACCCCACCTGGCTTTCAGCCTCTTCCAGGCCCACCCCAAGGTCATATACAGTTGGTATATGGTGCATGAGTGCCTTTACTGGACAGGTAGGGTGGGCCTTCATGCCTTCAATGGGCTGCCTTGAAGATTACACATGTGCAGAGTTTGGATTGGGGAAGGGGCCAGGAAGCTTAGCAAGGTGCCAGCTTATGGCAGATTGTTTTCACAAACAACATTGTGCCCCAAAATCCAGCCTATCATGAAACTTGGCACAGTTGTTACAAAGTTTTGTCTTAGTGTTTTTTGGGCACCATAGTGCACCATGGTGCTTTGGGGGGCTATAAATATGCTTGGATTCTTAGATAAATGGAGAAGTATTGATGTGACTATGTATCTATAGCCATGAAAATTTAGCATGGTGGTGCTTAAATGTGCTAAATCAGCACCACCACAAGGGGACCTCAGAGAACCCTGGATCAGGAACCACCACCACTAGAGGGTGCCCACACAGGTGTGTTGGATGTGGTCAGTGTGTATGTGTGATGTGAAACCATCAGGTGCAGAAATGTCTGAGGACAGCTGAGAGACAATGAGCAATGAAGGACATCAAGGGAGTGATCCAAAAATGCAATGGAGAACACATGTTGAGGGCCAAGACAGAGAGGTCAAGAGCGAGTCATCCAAGAACGTGGTCGAAAACTCTAGGAGAGCATGCTCCTGGCCCTGTGCTGACTTGGGTGAAGGGTCAGGACTTGGCAGTGAAAGCAACCTCAGGCAGCAGTGGCAAGCCCAACCAAACCTGTGAGTGAACAGCGTGAGAGTGCAGCCAAGCCCATCCAATTCCAGATGTGGCAATGTGTGCAACAATAGGTAGTTCAAGGTGGCTGCATGATTGCATGTCCAATGATGGGCACATGAGTTCTGTCAGGAACATCCAAGTCAAATGACAGCAACTGCTGGGTCTGGGTGTGTAGTACAACATGAGCACTAGATGAGTTCCCTTGAAGTGTCAGATACCATAGGAAGAAGTTGAGAGGTGAGTGCCATAGTTATTGTTTGTAAGGGATGTGGAGATTGATCTTGGGGTGGCAGAACTTCTTAGCTAGGCCAAAGTCAGTGACATTGACCTGGTTTCCCCGTTTCCAGGTACCCATCAAAAGGTTGTCAGGCTTGCTGGCACAGTGGATGAAGTTGCAAAAATGAATGTATCCAATGTGGGAAATCTACAATGCCAGAAAATGAACAGTAAATGAAAGGCGTTCTTGGTGGAAGGAATGACATTACTAGTTGATCAGTGAGGAGTAGAACTATTTTGAGGCTAAACTTGTGGTTGCAAAAGTTGAAAAGGTCTTTGAAAGAGGGGCCAAGAAGATTTAAGACTGTTGCATTGGAATTGTGTTCAATGCCAAACCACCTGATAAAGGGGACACCAACACCACCTGCGAGGGTCTTGTAGACCTTGGGCTTGTACTCAAGCTGTGGATGCAGCAACAGGGTTGGCAGTGGGCAGTGTGGCATCAACTTCTAAGTCTTCATAGTAGCATCAGGTTGTATGTATGTACTAAGTGAAAAGGAACACATAGATGAAATCAAGTGTGTGGCAGACTCAAGTGCCATGGTACAACAAATTTCTGCATGGTGGATGGCAATGCTGGGGTGGAGCCTGAGACCAGGCTGAGGTGTGATGCCAGTAGTGTGAGAGGCAGCACCACTGAAGGTGACAGTGGATGCTGAGGACAACAAATGAGCGGGGGCTATGCATGGGCTGCCAGATTTAAAGGAAATATAATGATTTAGCATAAATCTGGGTGATCTCCTCACTTTACATCACTTTACCCACCATTTTCACACTTTACATCACTTTACTACCCATTTAACCTGTCCAATGTTGTTCTACACAGGTTCTGAGAACGGTTGAACTATGGCCAGACATGTCATGTGCTGCTTAACTGAACAAAGAGTTGCCAGTGGCAGCGCTCCTCAGTCTGTTTTTTGAGGCATGGCATAAGGGATGTTGGAAGATCCTACTCCTTCCCTGCCTATATATATTGGTAGATCCATTCTTATCTTTGGCTTGCTGTTTCCCTGCTATGAAATCCAACATTAGGGCTTTTGCAAAGGCCAACAACTGAGAGGGTAGGAGGCATTGCATTTCTGTTCTGGTCTGCAAGTATATAACAAAATTAGCAGTTACGAAGCATTGTTTGGAGGCCTTACAATGAACACTGCTCTCCCCATTCATGTCTCCAGCTCTTTGTGCAGTCTTGGTGCAAACAGGATGTGGACTGCTGTTAATGTTGATTTGGAAAAAATGCTTGGACAATTGGCTTACAAGGGCAGGTAAATCAGCCTTGATGACTGTAGCAGGGTGGGCATAATTCAAAGGTGCTGACTTGAAGCACATACTGCTGAGGTTATCATTGAGTAACTTGAGGCCATTGGACTTGCTGCACCAGAGTGAATGAGGGAGTGGCACTTGATTGAGGGGCATCACAAAGGAGAGCATACCTTCAACATGCACATACATCAATTGGTAACACTCCATCCAAGCACGCAGGCATCAAAAAATGCAGGGAGTCTGTGTGAAGAGTCTATTGTGGAAAAAGGGTTGAAATTGAAAGTGAATGTGGAACATGGTGGCAGATGGCTATTTTAAGGTGGTGAATGGAGGATTATGTGCACTGGTGTGGACTCCACACTCCTGTATCCCAGCCACAAATTTACTGTTGGAACATTTCATTGCCCTATCATCTATTCTTCAGCAGAAAATCATCACCAAGTAAGTCCAAAACTTCACTTTTGACAATGCTGTGCTAAAACAATTGGCCCAGTGTCTGAGCCTCCTCTGCTTGTGAAACGCAAGGGAGTGGAAATCTATGTTCCACTCAAGATCAAGAAGGAGGAGGATTCCCCTGAGTAGGCTATGTTTTATTCATCCACTCTCCAGGAGTTTCATAAATAGTACAGCACTCTACCCAACTCAGAAGGGGGGTCTCCCTTAGTTGACTTGAATGCCAACCTCACCAAAACAGCTCACATCCCTGCCATGAACATGGCTGACCAAATCAACACCTAGGGTGAGGACAAGGACAAGCTGGATGAGAAATTTGGATTAGATGACAAAACTACAGATCCTAACACATTTTGAATAAACAATGCATTGGTGTCTCCATTCATGATGAGCTACAGTGCACAAGAACTTCACAGTGAGCACACCGCATCTTCTCCTCAACTTCTGCCTCTCTGACACACCACACCCTTCATACACAAGGGGTATGTCAACCTCAATCCAAGCTACCAATAAAGTGCATCCTGCATTGGCACCACTACCCACCTTGATCCCTACAGGGCCCACTCACAGATGTAGTCTGGCCCAAGAGCAGGCAAATTGGACTTATAGATTCAATCTTTCGCAATTTTTACATGCTGCCTGTCACATTTGCAGTCAAAAAGGACAATGAGGGAGAGATCATAAGGATGTGCATTAATGGCAAGCAAAGATTAATATCAATACAAAACTTTCTCAATGGTTTGGTGCATCTGTATTTGCCTGCCTCTCCAACAACCCAATACTCATGTTGTCCTAGTTACCTTGTGTGTGCAATGCCCTAAGTTTGCTGCATTGCACTGATGCCACTTTATTCCAGATCATGACACACATACAAAGAAAAGCTTCTGGTTCATTACATCTGAAGCTCAGAAGATGGCTCATCTAGAAGTCCCTGAACAGTGGAAACAGCAGTTTGCAGAAACAAGGATCACATGCAGTCAGTCTTTCTCCCTGCAGAGGTGTCCTTCTCCCTTCAATACTCAAGCCATATTGCCAGTGGAGTATCATGACCTTTCACTGGGTAGTAAAAGAGAGCTTTTTCAACAGGTACAGCTTGGGATGAGTTTGACAGCAGCAAATGTGCAAATATATTTGGGTATGGACTACTATGGAGGGATAATTGATGATCTAACAGCCCATAGAAAAATTACAAGCAACTTCCTCACATTGGGCAGGCTGGATAGCTGATCTCCAAGTGCAATGTGTCAACTGCAAGGGCAGCCTTGCCAAAGTCCTTGAATGGGACACATGGTGCACCTGCAATTTTCAATGTCTTGCACAATTGGCATTCTGCTGTGACCTGTTGCCAGAGCATGGCCTGTCCATGACAGGCAAACTTGAAAAATGGCTATCATATGTGAACAAACACAGCCAAGCATTCAAAAATCACATTGACAATGTGCTGGAAGAGTTTGTGTACATTGCCATGACACCTGAACTCAACTTGGCATTTGAGCAGGTTGACAAGCATGTGGCACCTATCAAATTTGTATTTATTGGTATGCTCTTGCTTAACATGTGATGCCAACTGTTTGTTGATGCTGACTCTCTTGTCGTTGCCTAGGGATGCTGCTTTATATCCTTTGAGAACATATGCACCATGAGTGAGCCAATGCCATCTTGCACATGCATCTACAGATCCAAGAACAATTCTGTGATGTTCAAAGCAATGGGAATGTTGGCAAAGTGCTTTGAAATTTTATTGACAGTCTGATGGAACCTTTGGGCCTCAAGATTCTCTCTGCCTGGAAGGCCTACTTCCAGGCATCATCCAGTTCTTAGCAGAAACACAAAAGAGTCACAGACAAAGAGGACAAGGATGAAGGTGAAGGTAAAGAATACTGCCCCTCACTGGTCAGGGCACTGAGTCATGGTAAGAAAACTCAAGGCAAGGCATGAAAGAGGAAGGAGTAGTGGTAAGGAATGAGGCAGTGACTGCACCAACCTACTTTTTGGAATAGAATGCCTTGCCTTGCTGTAACATTGCTTTCAACATACAATAAAAAGTTTTTCAAGTCCTCATGTTTGGAACAAATTTAAATGCATTCTAGGCAATGTAAGCTATTACCTGGGCAAGTTGACTTTGCCCATCTTTTTCCTGAGTGCTAATCATGGGGAGTGTCACTTTCTATGCCTAATGAGACCTAACACCAACAGTTAAAGCAGTGGTCACCTTCCACATGTATGCACTATATAATCAGTCAGGGCTCACCTTGAGTCTTTGTCTTGTGATTTATGTTATTGAACTTGATGTAGCCTTTGTTACTTGCCTCCTGTATGGTGACTGACAGTATGTTATGGGAAGCATATCAACTACTCCATGGTGTTCACTATAAATCTTCTTTACAGTATCTGTTGCCCAGCTACTTTACCACTGCCATCAACTCATGTTATGCCCAAGGGAAACTCAAATAATGTTGACTGATTCACACACACCCTTGTGAAGTTTTTCCAGTGTCTGTTGCACTGCTATTTGATGCATCAGTTTGCAATATTGCATATGCCACACTGGCAAAAATGTATTATGTTGGGCTTAGGGTTTCTCAATCTATTCTCAGCACTGCCTTGTTCATCTGGATGGTGTTCCAGCTGTTGTGTGGCACATTGCAGATGTTCTGGGTGCTGTGGAAATGAAAGCTTGACAAATACATACGTCAGTCTCCTCATCAGAGATGGTCTGTTGTACTTCCTTGTGTATGTCCACCTCTTCTGGCATCCTGAACACAGTATAACATGTCATGACAAGTTTTTTGCTTAATACTCTCTTGTGTACTGCTGCTTGCATTTCTCCAGGTATATGTGAGGTTGACTTGGCACCACATTCCATTCAGGCAAAGTTCATAAATAGGAATGAAGCATTCCAGTACACCAAGATATCTTGCCCAGTTTCTAATGCTTGTTCTAGCACTAACTCCTTCCTTAGTATTCTCAGGGTTTGTTGGAATTCTAACATGCCATCCTGACACTGACCCTATAATGCTGGTTGTAAAGCACTTAAAATGTACCAAACTGATTTCCCCTTGTGTTATAAAACACAAGGGGCTTCATATTCATAGTCTGAACAAGAGAGCAGTCCATTTTTGTGAAGGAAAGTGGGACCACAGTGTTCTTTGCATGCTTTGTTGCCTCACAGCACCTTAGGCGCAGAAATTGCTGTTACCTTTGTATATTGTCCCTCGGTAAGTTGCCAGTGCAGTTCTTTGATTTTGGGGTATTCTGATGACTCTCAGAGGCCATCCTCAACAAGAGCATGAGGCATGACATGGGTCCATGTTGCATACCTGCTGGACTATGGATGGCCCAAGCAACATACCACTCAAACTTGAAGAGAGCAAGTTCTTCACCAATGGTGAAGGCATGCCGACAATGTGCAATCTTGTTTGTTCAGTGATAGGGCAGTATGTTCACATTGACTACTGTCATGCAAATGATGGGGCAGTGTGTGCCAGCAATAAGAATGTGGAGTGTTTGACAAGGAGGATGCAGCCTGATCCTGGTTGACTTGCTTACACACAGTATTTTCTGGAAATGGAGTTGTGAGTGAGCATTGGATGTAATCATGTTGGCAAGTGGTCTGACTCAACTGTCCCTCAACAGGTTTCAAGGGCCCATACTCAAGAGAAGAACAAGCGAACTTTAAGAAATGGTAGGTTTCCAGTTTGATTCACTTACTGTGGTGGTTGATAGCTGACATACATTGTCCATGATACTATGTGCGGAGGTATGAGGTCATCTTGCCATTCCAGGACCATTTGATGGAGGTGCTCAATAGGTCCTGAATATATGGCTGCTGCTGGTAATGCAGCCACCCTGTTTTACTGTGCCCTTTTCCTTTTCCATGTGTCATTGAATTCTAATACCACTCCTGTGCTGGGGGTGGGTTACATTTCAAATGACAGTCGTCAGTTCTCTTTCAGGAAATCAGCCATGATGCAACAAGCCTCCCACATGTGGGTCCATCCACATCCATGCACATAGCCTCAAAATTGACTTAATGTGATTTTCAAAGGATTTGGTGGCTGACCAGTAAGTTCCTTTTGGCACCATGCAGTGTGGATTTACTCACCTGTTCCTCCACTCAATCAGCACATTGGGTATTTGATCACTTGTCACTCATCATGCTGGTCTTGGTCTTCATTCATCGTAGCCTCCACCCTTGCCCATGTGCAGATGCTTGTTTCCTTGCTATTATACATCCATGTTCACACTTCTTTACCCATCATGTACAACACTGCCCCTGTTTCTCAATCCTTGGTCTTCCTGGTCAGTCACACTTCACCATCTGAGCTTCAGTTGTCTAATGTGTCTCCATCAGAGTCATCCAGGCAATATGCGACAAATGGAAGTAGGTAAACATCTGGACCACAGGGTGAGTTAAACACAACAACAACCACTGACAAAAACACCTTTGCCTGGGGTGTGTTTGGCACACTGGACATCTTCATCCTCATCCTCTATGGTTTGCTTTCCCTTCCCTTTGGCATAGCTACATGTAGATCCAGATAAGTACCATAGTGAATGCTGCAAGTCCAAATCATCAAGGTGCATGCTTCAAAGGTGTGGGTGATTGAAAACCATGTCTAGGAATGATGGGAAGGATGAGAGCACAGCACAAGCCTGGACATGGGTGCTGTGCTGTGCTCAGGTTTAGATAGGGGGAAGAGAAGGTCAGTCATAAGCTGTGACAAGAAACTTACTGAGGATGGAGCACACACGTTGGAAACAGCAAACCATGACAGGGACACTAGAAACATGCCACAAAAGGCTAGAGATGTGTCAGAATGTCCATATGAATGCTTGGAGCAGGAGGATGAGGAGTACTCACCTAGGAGGGCTTGAGGCAAGCCAGACAAGTTGGGAGGCAAAATGGTTGCACCAGGGAAAGTCCAGAGCATTGTCTCAGATGCCAGATGAACAGCAGTGGTGTCAGCATGAGTGTGTTGCATCAAGAAACCAATCCAGGGGGCTGTCTGAACCCACCAGGGTCATCAAGAGTTGTCAAAAACCACTGAAAGATTATCAAAGGCACTAAATATGGCAGAATTGGCCATGGCGGCGACATCCCAACAAATGCACCAGGTTAAGTTGGAGGGCCAGGAAGCCATCTGGGTGACCACAAGGCAATGGGAGCTGTTAAGTGCAATTGAAAGCATGAAAGTGTTGTTGGAGGTGATGGATGCAGTGAGAATGGTGAGAATGAATGCTGAAAGGGTGGTGTAGTGAGCAGTGCACACTACAACTCAAAACAAGTCAGAACATGATAGCTAGTTGGGCAAGACAGTCAGCACCAGTGCAATGCAAGTACTAACATCAAGACAGATGCTATTCCAAACACCCTTCAACCATATGTATCCAGTAAGGACTCAGAGTGCAAACCTCATTGAGGCATTCAAGAAACTTTTCCCAGTCACAAATCATATTGTAGATACTGACATTGATGGCATACAAACAAATATCCTTTCTTGATCATATACCCTTTTTTTATCTATGAAGACCCTTAAGCAGTAGTATGATGTAGCAGCGTTCCATATCCTTCAAACCCATATAACCATACCAAAAGATTTTACCACAAAAGAAGCACTCTGGACCACAAAAGTGAGCATGCCCATCATGCTTTCCATATTACTCAACATATTTATCACCCCTCAGGCTGGATCAAATATTTTTCAAACAAGTGATTTGTGGCAAGTCAAGTTAGTGGGGAACAACACTATATATATTTATTGTAGGCCCACCTCCAGCTGTGTATTGTGCTGTGGTAAATGCATCATATATTGTATTGATTCTTCTATGAATGTGATAAATGTTTGGTGCATATTTTGACTTGTACACAAACATGTGCAATGAATGTGTCAATCACAGACATATTGTAGACCAACCACATCCCCTCAACTTACCATCTCTTACCTCCATCTTCATAAAATCGACATCTAATGCATGAATGATGAAGAGGATTTCTTCACCAGACTGAGCAGTTGTGACAACAACTTCTAGAACTGACTCCAGAATACACTGTGCAATGACAACTTCTTACATCACAAAAACCACAAAAAGAGGATAGGCAAATATAGGCAGATATATGTATTGTCTGAGTCTTTTTTTAGCATCTTGGATGGGGGGTCATATAATCCAATGTGTGCAAAATAAAAACTGTATTGGACTGGGCCAGTCCAACAAACCAGTCCAACAAATTGCTGTCTGATAGCATCATATAGTCCCTTCTTTATGGTACAATGCTATATTGCATATAAACAATGTACCACTACTAGCATTCATCTGCACATTGACTGCCGTACAAGGTAGCACATGGGGTGCAGGTATTGGGAACTGTACCTGCACCCTTTGACAGGCTCTTTGAGTGTGCAACAGGCAACCTCATCAAGAGAGAATGATGTGTTGAATTTGCACACACTCCATGTGGCAAGTGTGACATCCAGATCATGGGGATCGCCAGCATTAGCATTGGTCCCATTGTGGCTATTGTTGTCTTACTCACATTCTCATTCACAATTGCTATCATATTGAAATTCTTGCTTGTTGTTGGCTTCATTTGCTCTGAAAGAGAGAGAACAGCACTGTTTGAACATATATAAATAAGGCTTCATGTCCAAATCTGGGCTTGAGCACAATTACAAGTCTGGCTCTGCTGGGTATGTGGATCCAACTTGATTGGCAGGTGGCCCCTCCCACATTTGTCTGTCCATTCTAAATCCAGGCTGTCAGAGTCTTGGCATCAGTCACAGTTGTCATCAGACAGTAGAAATGACAATAAGGATGAGGCAGTGTTTAGGAATATCAACATTGAGGACAGGATGGATGAGGAAAGGGTGAGACCAATATTGTTTGGGTCCAGTGCATGTGTGTAGAAGACAAAGGGTGGGTTGGCAAACATCAGCTTGCACGAAGATAAGTGGGAGGATGTGGAAGGTGTGAAAGGTGTGAAGGAAGGGACAGGACTGACACAGGATGGTATGGAGACAGAAATGGAGGTGGATTCAGAGCTCACTTTGGGCTGTCAATGTTGGTGTTTTGAGACATCAGCATCAACTCCAAGTCCAGACCTCTAGCTAGATGCCAGGTCACTGACAACATGCACTGCTTTCAATGACCATTGATGTTCTACATCTGATGCTGATTTATCCTTACCTGTCCATCAATGGACAATGCCTTCCTCTTCCATGGATATTCTCTGGTCTAATCACCTACACCTGCAGCAGGTTTACTCACAGACATGAGCAGAGAGGGGGACAAAGCAATGCAAGGGTGATTGCAACAGTGTGAGGATGCTATGGTGATGGTGCATTGTTGGTGTTGTTGTTGCCATCCTCTTCCTTCCCTCATTGTTATGGGGTGGGTGAAGACAAAGATGCATTGCCAGTGTTGCTGTTGTTGGCATCACCACAGTTATTGTGTTGTTGTCAGGATGAAGAGAGGAGGAAGGGTATGTAAGGGTGCAACCTTGTTGTGGCAAGGTGGGTGGGGAAGAGGAAGAGAGAGGGAGGAAGGAAGATGGCCAGTTGACAAAAAACATCATCAGTGCTGCTGTCAGTGTCATTGTGCCATTGTCAGGATGAGCCCAAGGAAAGAAGGAAAGGCAGACCAGGGCACATTGTCATCATCAGAATAAGGGAGGGAGGAAGTGGGCAAGGACAAGGACAAGGAAGAGGGAGAGGGAGCATCATTGTATTGTTGCTGTTGTGTGTGAAGAAAAGGTAGGTAATGTTGG
>JBBPMA010000082.1:23465-38494 GCA_038090075.1 Xanthoconium purpureum
GTGTGGACAAGGAGGGGTGAGGAGGGTAAGGGCAAGGGTGAGGGCAAGGTCACTGAATCACAAAAGCAACCTATATGCACACTGAATCAGACATTGGTAATCACAACATTGTGAATCACTGCAAGGATGCCTTGAGACTTGATTCTTGGTTTGAAATGGTCTGCTGAACAAGGTGACTGGTATAAGATTGACATAAACTGCCTCTTGAGATTTTATGAGGAGGGTGGGTGATGATGATGGCAGTTGGAGATAAAGGGTGAGCTGTGATGCAGAGTGGCTGTCGGACTGGATGAACTTATGTGTATCAATGTTGCAATATGTTGTCTTGAAAGCATCAATACCGATGGTCCCATATAATTGACATGACCACACCCTTAGTGACAACATATTCCACAAACATGATTCATGCTGACATTATACTTGCCCATTGTACACTCTGCCAACTGTTAGGAAATGTTTTAATTTTGCAGTTTTTGTGATGCAATGGCTATACCACCCCTGTTCAAGGAAGACAAGGAAAAAGCACCACTTCAATAGCTCACCTGATGCTGGATTAATGAGCGGTATGTGCCCAATGGCTTCCCCATCACAAACAACTTGCTCTCTGGATCTCTCAATCACATACAGTGTTAAGTATGTGAAATGCTCTGCTTCATCTTTGCCTTTGCCTTTGTTGAACGTGGTTTGTGATGCAAGGCCTTCAATACAGTCTGAGACTACCCAGTTTTTGCAGTCCAATCCCTTGTCTTCCAAGTAAGAACACTTTCTGATTACATCCACTCAAACTGAGGTTGAGCAGGTCAAGTTTGTGGTCTGATTGTACCTTCCTACAAGACTTTTCAAGGTGAGCAAGGCTTGCTACTCCACTACCTCATTTGTCCAGTGGACAAGAACAACAACCAGTACTACAGGTGGAAAGTTTTGCTTGATGTATCATGACCAATCCAGAGGTTAAATAATGGCTCTCAGAGAACAAAGTAGGCCACACTTGCAGGTGATAATTATCCTTCCCCTTGCATGACAGCTGGGGAACTCATGTATACATTTCAGGTTTGCAAGGCTAACTGACCAGCATTTCAATGTGTCAGTTCTCCAAGGTTTGCCAGAGAATCAGCAGGCGTTGAATGACAAAACACCTTTTCTTCTGCCAATGAGTGAGTATTGTGATGAATACAGAATGTTCCTAACAGGAGCTTGCAATCACTAAGCTTGATAAAAACCATGCCATCTTCATCCATGCTTGTCAGAGATATTTACCTAGAAAACTATCTGAGTGAGTCATTTTTTCACTTTGCCATATCCAACAGAAAGTTGACTTAGATCAGAGGTTCTACCATGACCATGCAAAAAGGACACACCTCTTTAATCCCTTGCTCAGTTGTCAAGCAGCTGGTCATAAAAGGAAAAGTTGAGCTGGTTTAATTACAGCTGTTTGTAATAATAATGGCAGTCACGTGCATTTGTGATCAATTAGGAAACAGACAAATTACAGTAGGCTTGTATCACATTTTGTTCTTAGCATTGCAGTATACTCAAAATGTCTCATGAATCCATTACTCTCTGCTTGTCTGGGGGACAAAGAAAGAAGATAAAGCTTCTTGAGGTTGTCAATGACACAGTTTCAGTCAGTTCTGATTCTGATAACAACCACCACAATACAACCTCAGACTTGGACTCAAGTGACAACCACTCTGAGGGCAAGGAGGATCAGAGTAATAAAGAGTGACTCCAAGAGCCAACAAAGGATCAAGATGACCATTCCCAGGGTGGCAAACTGGCTACTGTTGGCAAAAAGTGCAAGTGCAACAATATAGGCGCATATATGCACCTTTTCTGAGTTGTCTGCCTGCTATTTAACTAATTATTCACTAGGTACAAAGTCTGTGACTGAGCTTGAGGCTCTAACAGTAAAAGGCATCACATCCATAGCCATCATCAGTTCTGCCATCAAGTTGAAGAAATCACAGGCAAAATGGGTATCAAAGGATGCCAAGTTTGTGTTTAGCCTCAACCAGCCATGCAATACATTGAAGGTGCAAATCCTTGCCAAGATCAAATCTGTTCTCCAGCCAAAAAAAAACCTTCATTTCAATGATTATGATATCTTATTCACCATACCCTGACTTCTGCTAAAGCCAGGATGCTTGCTTTTGAACTAGATAGAATTTGGAGATATGATCAAGTGAACAAAAACCTTCACAATAAAAAGTCCATCCATCCATCTCATCATCTTTGAGAAGGAGAAGGCTGCTCCTGTTGTGGGTCCTAATAATAAAAATGACAAACCTGAGCCAGTGAAGAAGAAAACAAAGAAATGAGTATTTTACTCTTATTTTCCAGCAACTGACATCTGTGGGGCTAGGCTGACACTATTTTATTGGGAAACCAGAAAAAGATACAGCATATCACAGCTCTTTGTGAATGCTGGGTCTGCAAGAAATCCAGCTCAGCTTGTGCATCTCCTTATTGTTTTGTCATTCCAACAACTGGAGAGCATCTTCCCCTCAATCCTGACCATTTCAACTGTTGGGCATTTGCTCTTGTAAGTAATTTTATGCCTGAACTAATTGATGGTCTGATAATACTTGGAATATTAGCTGAAAAATAATAATGTCATTGCAACAATGGAAAAACCTCTGAACCACAAGCTATCTGATGAGCAAAGTAGGGTACTCAGTCCCATTCTTCAATAATGCCTCAATGTGCAGGCTATGAAATCAGTAAACCCTGCCCCTGTATTCAACTTTAGTATTGGTAACGAGGTCCTTGGGCTGTTTTGCCCTTCATCTAGGCCACCTGCAGCTCACAACAACAGATTCCATTTTGGTGATCAACTTTTACCAACTTCATATGGCCCAGGATCAAACTTGATGCTTCACGAGTTCTGTACAGCCAGGCTGCCTACCACCTCTCTGCCAACATCTTTGCAAGGCTTTCTAAGCACAGGTACACTGATGCATCCCTTCTTTATTTCATGAATGTACCCAAACTCAAACAGATGGAATTTATGCTAGGTAAGATAGGTGCTCTTCATGATGCTGTTGAAAAATGATTGATACCCTTGTAACATTGCTGAGTTCTCCTATCCAATCCCTGTCTACTGTACATGCTATCAAAAACATGATATTGCTAGAAGCATCCTGCATGAACAAAGCAACCATTTGCATTGTCTGGGGTGATTATTTCCACAGCTTCATACATGTTCCACATGATTCCTTTATTATGGAACCTCTGATAATATTTGTTATAGTGACACAACCAATGCTATATCTTTCTAATTGATTACAAAGGTGTGGCAACTGCCATTCCATACACAAATGGCTGTAATGGTGTTTTTCATCTGCCTTCATACCATACCTGTTTTCATGCCCATTCATTTTTACACTCACCTAGGTTATTTTAGTGAGATCTTTCATGTGTATAGGTTCAACATCAGCTGTCATGGTGGTCTTGGAGCTTCTAATGTAAGATTAGACTACAAAACAGTTTGGAAGGTGTCTGGGATTTAGATCACACAGAATGTGGTGAAAACATAATACATTGTTGTGCAAATGACATTGAACACAGTGAAGATACAGTAAGCTGCAGTGCAGGTGATGTGGAGTGCAGTGAAAACATGGTGGTTGTGGCACAAATGACATGAAACACAGTGAAGGTGGCCTGGAACACAGTGGGATTAAATATGCATCTGTTGCATCATAATATCTGGCTTATTTCCAACTACTTGACACATTATGTAACCACATATGAGATGTTAGTTACAAGGAACCACCTGCCAACACTTGAACTGCTATAGCAGTGATGTGCCTGACAACCTCAGCATATTATCAACTACAGGGCACACATTGATGTTAATGAAAAAGAGGCTCATACAAGGTATGCTCAGGTGTTGCAAACCTGGATCTATGGGGCCAACTCAAGTCAGCAACTGCAAGACTATTGGCTGTATGAATAACCTTGAATTCATATGAACTTCCTTTCCACACATTTGGATCATTCTTGTTGTCCTACACCATATAAGCTCATCATTCAGTCACACTTCTTTGTATAGATTGTTCATCCACAGGTTGACAGAATGCCAAAATCAGCACTGTCACATTCCTGCAACTAGCCTGCAAGTTGCTTATCTGCGACTTGGCAAAGGATAATGCCCTGCATTGTACAGTCCCCTGACTGAAAGCCTCACAGGTTCATTACAGCTCATTGCCTAGCAACAATGAGCAGTGGTAAAGAGAGGCTCAGGTGGAGATTCAGTAAGAGCATATGGCATATAGCTAGAGGGTGCTGTTACTCACCCTATGTGCACATTGTTCCTTGGATCCTATATAATAACTCAATGTTCATCAAATATTTAGTCAGAGGTCTTTTATATTTAAAATGTGGTCCTTGCATAGTACCTGCTATAAGAGAACGAAAGTCAAAGAGGCAATACTGTAAAACAAAACTTACATACACAGCATTATAAAAGCATTATGAAATACATTGACTCAAGTATACTTGACCAGCCAAACAATGGTTAAATGGCAGTCCAAGTCACAATGGTAGCACTTCCTTTGGAGACAATAAGGTTATAAATATATGAATAGACAGGCAAGAAAAACTATAAAGTTAGCACATTTATGACCTTTGTTTAGGCTTGCAAATGGCAGATCAAGGACAAAGGTAATGGCCATCACCTTCTTCCTGCCTAACCCTTCTTGGATCCACCCTATACATTTTTCTCCTCCTATGGACTGGTGGCAGGGGCAGGGGCATGATGCCATTTGGGTCCACAGAGTAAGGCAGCAGCAGTGGCAGGGGTGGATAGTCATTTGGGTCCACTAAGGAAGACTGCTGTCCTGTGCTGCATAGCAGACTGTGCTGCTAATTAGATTCCAGGAGAGATGGTGTGAGAAGCTACTTACTGGGTGTCCTCCTCCTCCTCCTTCTTAACAGGGATGGGGATGTAATGCACTACTTGCTCATGCTTCATGGAGAGAGGGATGTGGTCCTCTACTTGCTTGTGCTTCACAGGAAGGGGGATGTGGCCCTCTACTTGCTCACACCTCATGGGAGGCTGAGGTGCAGGGGGCACAGGGGCTGAGGCATTGGTCAGGGCCTTGAGCACTGTGTTGTAAACAAATCTTACACTTACTATGTGGTGATTTTGTGGTGAAGGGGTAGATGAGAGCAGGAACAAACACTCTGACTACATTTGAAGCTGCAATATGCAGGTGTGGAGTCCACACAGGTACACATTATCATTCACTCACCACCCTCATATCATCATATGGGGGAACAACCTACCTCACACTTTCCACTTGCATCACAGTCTTTAACTAGTCGTCAGGTTACATCAGCAGCACCATCCTTGAGCACCTTCCCCAATGCTGTATAGCCCTCACATCAGAGATCACTGCACTTATTTGCAATGCTGCTAAAGCCCTCCTTTTCACATTAATCAGGACCCTTGGCTATGGGACACCACTTGAGCAACAAGCATCCAAAAGTGATATTCAAGCTGTTTTTTGTGTGTGTGAATCTGTTCTCATTGCACTGCTCACTGGCATTGGCCATTGATGGTAGGTGGGATAGAACAACACAGATCATGTTGGGGATTGTGATGCTATCTTCAGCAGGCTGAAGAAG
The DNA here is from genome assembly GCA_038090075.1 of Xanthoconium purpureum. Classification (NCBI taxonomy): domain Eukaryota; kingdom Fungi; phylum Basidiomycota; class Agaricomycetes; order Boletales; family Boletaceae; genus Xanthoconium; species Xanthoconium purpureum. The sequence goes on from JBBPMA010000082.1 coordinate 29,094, forward strand.
TGATGTGCAACAGCACCAGGCCATAGTGGTGACATTTTGCGAGATATTATGATAACTGCCAAGTATATTATATTGCAGAACCAATGCTTATGGATAATAGCTGTGTCACCTTGCAATCCTGTAGTTGTTGTTGCTGTGACCCTCACATTCTTCCTCCCTCCCTACTCCTCATAAGTTATGACCTTAGGAAAGTTGTTTCAAGGCCCACCTAGTACAGTGCCTGATGAGGTATCACCCACAGGCACTTAGTCAAGTGGGTACCATTTTGGACCACCTGTCAGGACTTTTTGCACTTGTTAAAGCCACCCACCACCTGCTAAAGTGTCAAACAATGAGCAGGTTTTGTATAAGATCAGACTTTATATTGCTCTTGATTGAACCCTATGGCCCACTCTGATGTGGACAAAACATACAATGCTGTTTAGTCCACACAGTGTGTATTGTCCATGTCGGAGTGCAGTAAGTCATTGGCTAACTTCCTCCACTTGCATTGTTGCTTCCAAGAATATAAATAGCTTGTTTGAACAGACTACTTTACACAACTTGACCTTCCCCACAAAGAGGATCAAACAAACAGGTGAGCGGTGCATAGGATGCATGCAAAAGTAAATTAACCAATATGCAGACAGAATGTCTGCTACACAAGATTATTTCCTGAAAAGGAAAGGTGCAGAAGGAGGGGAAGGTTCAAACTCCAGTTGTGAGTAAGCACTCTACAGACTGTTCCTCAAGTCTTTGAAGTATTTAACCTTCATTTGACATCCCAGTAGACTTGGAATTAAGAAGCCTTGGTACTTGGAGGAGTTGGAGCCAGTGGAAAAGCCCAAACCACAGGTGGGGCACCCAAGTGAGGCTACAAAACAATGCTTTACTGCATACAAGAATCTTCAAAACCAGGCATGAACAAGGCCCTGCAATGCGTCTTGCTGAGTATGTCCTTCAATTGCATGGTCCATTTGTTATTCACTAGCATTACAAGAATCTAGTTTTGCCAATAAGCACCAGTACCAGTAGAAATAACATCAAACCCTTCTCCTACTATAAAAACTGTCATATGTCAATGGGCTAATGGAGTCTTCCCTCTGTCTGGCCCCTGCTGATATGTCATCTTTCATAAGCTCAGTGTGTGCCTGATATATCACCATGCTGCTCCCCTGATATATCACCTTCCACTGTCCATTCAACTTATATATGGCAATATATCAGATTTCGTGAGCTCAGCGCATGTCTGTCCATCTGATATGGACTGATGTGGACCTCTTGTGAGTTCAGTGCACATCCATATGGACCTCCTCCTGCTTGTCAGATGCTCTAATCACTTGACATCAATGCAATGCTTGACCAATAGCAGGGACTGTTTGCGATACTTGTGTTCTGATCAAGCACAAAGCTACCCAACTAGGAGTGCTCTGACAACTTGTCAACTAGCAGAAGTGGGCCACCCAGTGGCAATATGAGTCCCAAGCCTAATGAGCCCTCTTCCTTGAGTCTCACATTACCACCAAAAATAGGTTCTACAAGATGATAGACACCAGCACCCTTATTTTAAGGCCTAGGTGGATAAATGGAACCCACTTGACAAACAATGCACTGCCAACTCACTCAAACAGGAAATTGGAAAGTGGGATGTGAATAACACAGTCCATGTTGGAAAGGATGATTAATGCACTGCAGTGGCTTCCTGTAGTGTTGTATATGGCCACTGGTCCAAAGTGAGCAGTTAATTCCCCTGGTGAGAGCTATTGCAGGCTCAAAACTACACCTCCCCAACTCTTTATCCCCATCTGTGCTGCTATACAGACCCCAATCCTCGAAGGAGGATGCCTAATGAATGTGCCAAGAGGACTCAATGGCCCAGATGTCCTCTCTCTCTCACATGAACTATGAACCAGGGTGCCTTCAGCATCCTGGTTCACCCCAGCCTTTGTTCATTGTATTTTCTGACTCACTCTGGGAATCAATTGTTGAATATGGATTAACAACAGTCCTGTCTGCACAAACCACCCACTTACCAAACAAGGAGCTGAGGAATTGAGGCGTTGATGGATCAGTGCCCTGGCAGTTTTGCCATATGACAGTCACTAAAATAAATGAACATGGAAATACAATGTCCCTGTCTCTGGGAGGAAAAGCAAATGCTATCACAGCATAAATGTCCAAAACCCAAGGGTAAAACTTCCTGGCACTCACAAACTCATGTTGCACTGCAGTCCAACAGGTACTCCATGGTAATTGTAACCTCTTGCAGCTTCTTCCCAAAACCCAGCATGGGCTGGACTTCAAAGGATGCATAGACTTCAAGACTAATGGCAGCAGACAAAACTGATGGATTGCAAAGTGTGTCAGAACAATCCATAGCCAGAGAAAGGGGATCTCACACTGGGATTGGCCCAGTTCATTCAATGGCATTGTGGCTTATTGACAAGGGCTTATTTTCAGCCCTCCATTCAAAGCTGCTGTGATGTATCACTGTATAGAAGCTGGTGGGGATGGCTTTAAGTCTTAGAGTGATGTCTGTCACTCAGATAACTACATTGTTATTGATGTTGTTTGTGAACTGTAGAGGAATGAGTTTCATATTTGTGATGGTCAATTATTCATTCTCATCTGTATGAATTGATGCATCTGATAAGGGTGACCCATCCTGTCCTGCTACAGGGGTTTCCTCTGGCTGATATTTCTTTGTGTGATGAGTTATTCCTTGACATGGTAAGCTGCTAAGATCCATGTTCCCCATGTATGCGTCTAACATTAACATAAGATCAGGCAATTCACACCCCCCTTTCAAACTGCCAAAGAGCTTTGGGCAAGCATAAAGTGCCTCCCACCTGGACTACAGCAGTTATGTGAACACTTGAAGCCTGAGTATAGAGTGACCTGTTCACCTATTCTATCACTTGATTGCTTGCAACCACTCCTCAACCAACCACTTCTTGCACCTCACCTTTCCTTCATCCCACAAAAGTTTAGACCTCAGCCACTTGGATCCATCACATATATGAGGACTAGTCAAGCTTGTATCATGTTTGGGTGATGCAGGTGTACCTCCAGTCAAACCATGAGCTCTGGACTCACAAAAGATATAGGATTCATTCCCCCCAGATGCAACACTCTGGGATATAGCACCCTCCTTACACCAAACAAATACTTCAACCATGAGCAGAAACTGCATGGTGTATCCTTTACTCATAAGCCTCACAAATGTTACCCTGGAGTTTCATTCTGAGATATCAATGCACACCTACCTACTTCTCACTCCTCTCCCCCATTTCTAAGGTTTCTCACAAGAACTCCCATGTTCCATGCCTTTTGAAATATTGGCTCACCTGCAAAGCACTTGTCACAGTTCAGCAAGCCCTAAAAAGCTAAGGTTGGGAAGATCGTGAATGGAACTCAAGAAGTGATAAATGAGTCCAAATGAAGCTGAACACAGGAAGACCAAAGGCACAGCATAGTAAATAGAGAGGTTCCATTTGTGTGGTCATGAGGTTGCTGAGAAACAAACAGAAAGTGATGCTGATGAGAATTGCAAAAGTAAGAAGTAAAGTTCTGAAAAAGCTAGCTATGGTGGCAACTGTAGTGTTCAATATGTGACTTCTCTACTCCTCTGTCACAGAGCCCCCCTAAAGACTACAGGTGCCTGCCTTTGGTAGAAGAGAACTGTATCTAGGTCTGTTGCTGCCAGGATGAGGGTAAGGATGATGGCAAGGGCACAGGAGAGAAGAAGAGGGTGCTGGCAAGGGTGCATCATCGTCACTACCTTCATTGCCTTGTCAATGTCATGTTGTCATTGTTTTTTGGCATTGCCACCAGGCAGATGAGCAATCCAATAACTTCAACAAGAGCCATGCATATTGGATATGACTAAGTGGATTTCAGCCAATGACTTGGTTCAAAGAATCAGCCACATACCTCAGAGTCTAAATATTTGAGAAGAAGACTGATTTGCTTGAGCACTAACCACAGTGATTCCTTACTGAATGTAGAACCTCATCTCCAAGTTGGGTGCAGTCAAGATCTTTGATAAGGAACAACAGTAATTCTGCCATGGATTTGGAGAGGTGCTCATAGTATTGCAGCAACTGCACGATACTAATCTGCATGGCAACAGCATGACCATGGTGCTTGGCTGCAATACAGATGATTTTGTAGATGTGGATCTTGATGAAGGTGTAGTTCTTCATGTACTGTTCATTTTCTGTGATGTGATACACAGGGCAAGTGATACAGCTGACCAAAGGTCATCAATATAGTAGTAAAGAAGGAACAGATGATGTACATTATGAAAGCATTCCTCTTGAGACTCATCATCCAGATATGATGGGTTTTGAGCTTCATTGCCTTTGTGAACAGCTCAAGCATTCCTGGTATTTGGTCTATCCAGCTCCAAGCCTCCAGTGTCCTTGCTGCAGTGCAAGAATCCCTGCCTTACCACCTCTACCACAATGGCTCCTCAGTTATAGGCATGGGAGTGTCATCCTCGCCTCTCAACTTCACCTTATCTGCAGTAGAGACAAATCAATGGAGGAGAAATGCAGACACCTCAAGTGGTACTTTGTGTATCAGGATGACTTGTTGGTCCTTCTCCCTCGAGTCCTTGATTGCTGCATCTATCTGCGCACTAAAGGCCAATGTGATCAAATCAAGGAGTTTGCTCATGAGCATGCCTGAGATTGCATTGGCATGTTTGAGTAGGCTGCAAAATATGTCAAATATATCTGGCTCTGCAATAGTTTCAGAGTTGGATGTGGTTACTCCAGGGCATTTCTCATACAAGATATCCAACCAACACGACATACATGAGACTGAACCTGGTCTATTACTACAATGTGGGTTGATGTGCAACATTGTCCAAGTCATCTCTGACCACCATGTCTCACAAATGGTGTCAACAGAACTACAGCTTGTCTTGCAATTATTGCTCCTGTTGAGCTTGCTGTTGATGACAATGAAGTTGACCAATTTTAAGCTCCAATGTGGCAAAGTGGCAGACTCTTGATTCTCTGCTCACTTCCAGCTTACATTAGCCCCTTGACAAATCTGCCCTTGCCCTTGCCATTTTGCCAAATCACTCAAAGTTGTTCACTGTTGTACCTCTACCATCTCAAAAAACATGACTGCAACTGAAACAGATGGATTGTTCAATAAATAATTAGGATTCTGTCACTCATACCAATTGAAGCAAGTACCCAAACATTGTCCATGTGGACTCCACACACCTCCCTAAGCTCCACCACTACCACATCTGATTCCTTAGTTACAACTACATCAGATTCATCTGAAGAAAGAGTGACAGGTAAGCCATTGTGTGAAGGGATTTCAGGATATCAATTGACACCTCTCAAGAACAATCTATTGCATCTATAGAGAACTCAAAAAGCGACATGTTTGGAGTGCAAGAAGCTGGGGACTAGAATGGATTGACTGGAGAATGCAATGGAGGGTTTGAAGGATAAAGCTGACAATCTAGGACAGCAGGTGGGGGGACTCAACAATAAAGTGAACAAACAGTGATTACTCAGTGAGAGTGGCTTCAAAGACCTTTCCAATATGGTGGACCATAGGGTTGAATGTGTGAGTACTAAAATTGACAACATTCAGAAGACCCAAGTGGGTCTTTTATAGGTGATTATGAAGAAGCTGGGACTGAAAGGTAGTAAATCATAGAGTAGCGTAGTATCAATCTGGAGAATTTTGTTCGTTGCCCACCAGCAAGAGTGTGAAGCACTCTTCTGCCCCAAATGACTGTGTGAGCCTGTCTGGAGGTGTGAGCTGTGGAGCAAGTAGGAAAGCCTTGAAGTGAGTGCCTAAGGGTGACGTGCAGCTGCACTTAAGGCCTGTTAAGGGGAAATCTGCAAAGTGCCAAAAATGAAGGTTTGAGGCAGGGTGTGATGGGTGGATATGATGAAAATGAGGGCTCATGCATATGGTTGAGTGAGCAGGACTGGACAAGCAAGGAGATAGTGGGGCAGAACAAAGCCAGCAATGCCCTGCTGGTATCCTGTGTAAGCAGAGGCATGAAGTGGTGTAGGATGAGGTCTGTGCAAGAGCTAAGTGAGGTGGTGAGTTTTCTTTGTTTCCTGCCAACCCTGTCAGCTTGAGCAATGCTCTGCTCATAGCCATTCTATCTTGCACTGTCATCTGCCCACCATACCCTCTTGCAAAGACCAAAGCTCAATGCTTGTTGCCTGAACACCTGTTCAATCTCCAGTTAAGCTGACTGTGAGGGCCCATCCCACCCTCACAGCTCACCTTCACCCTTTCAGGCTAGGGCCCAGCATCAAGCTGGAAATCCTGTGGGCTTTGCCCATCCATACAAGATCTTATAGTCAATAGTTGCTTGTTTTATTTCCTTGCCTCCACATTCAACATTTCACTCATGTATCTACTCAAATCACTATTTCCATTCTTTGATCCCACACGAGCATGTATTATCATGCAGATTACCTCTGCTCATCCAAAGACATTGCAATGCATGCACCCTTATCCTAACTGACACCTTTGTCAACTGATCATCTGATGCTTAGATGTGGGGAGTGTAAATATTATGGCAGAGGCAACACAGTGATAGTGATGTGTTACAAACATGGTAATGATGGAACTCAGACTGAAACAGAGGGTGACTCTGAAAAGATCTATTAGATCCCCAGATATTTTCTACTCTGGCTGAGACTTTGTACAAGTAAATAGCTAGAGTGTCCTGAATTTTCATCAGCAAGAAACTCATGCAGATTCCATATTCCAGATGGCCAAGTGCCAGGTACATCAGGGGTCCTTGGGTTAACATCAAACAACCTACATTCCACCTCAAAAATAAGTGATCCGGCTTATGTTGGACTTGTCTAGGACCCACATTGATGTCATGCCATGCAAACCTGCCTGACAGCTGAATGATCATCCACCTCCTAAAGAGTAATCTGTGGAATCCACATGATCTTGAGGATTTCAGTGAATGCCTAGAAATGATGTTCATGGGGTGTGATTCTTTTCTTTTTTTTTTAACCCTCATTTGTTGTCCAACAGGGCTGATGCACCATTTGCTAGACACTACCTACGTTTGTAATCTGATATAGTAGCTTTCATGGATGCATTGTATGCTAACTGCTCTAACTAGAGTGGGGCCTGCATGGGGCCATGAGTGGTGGCCATATGGTGGGTCATGAGTGCAAGGGAATTTTGGGGCTGTTGTTGGGCTAGAGTTCATTCCTCCTTGGTGGGTTCAGTGGGTTTATGCTTCTGAAATGTTTTGTTAAGCACTCCACCATGTGAATGAACTGCAGCATATGCCATACTCTGTCTGGCTTGCCCAGAATGGTTGATGGCTTTCTAGTATTTCCTTAGATATGGTGATTCATTCAGAAGCAATGGCTTGAGTACTTTGTGCCATATAGGCAGAAGTGCATTGTAGGCTCATCCTGTGTTGGGCAGTGCAGGTGTTTGGGGGATTCAACTACTAATAGGTGATGGAGGCATTTGTTAAGCAGTGTGTGGCCTGTGTGTAGTTGGAATATGGTGGCAGCATGGCATCTATGAAGGTTGTTGATAAGTGATAGGAACTTTCCCAGCAGGAGCAATGGTTCACCAGCACACACAAAAAGGACCCTTGAGGATTTCTGGGAGATTTTCTGCTATAGGGTTTTCAGATCTGGGTTGACCTGTTGTTTTGCCATGGATTTGCTCTGTGGGTAAACTTTTTGCTCCTCCTTGGGCCTCATAGTGATTTGAGTAGGTTTTTCACTTATGTGGAGTTCCATTGGCCCTGACTGGAAAGCTGTGGCCACTTTGATCACTGCCTTGTTATCGAGACCAAGCAAGATGACTTCCACCTTGCTTGTCACCCTCAGCAACTCTGCCACTAGTATCACCCCAACAACCTCTTCCTCGCATACCATGTGGTCCTTGTCCATTCCCAATTTGAACCTCATCTCCTTTTCCCTTTTATTAGCACCACCACCCCTCCAATCCAACCTTTTAACCCCAACCCATCTGAATATAGGCACATGTCCTGTGTCACTGCTGCTTCTGTGTCCTGGATCTCTGCTTCAACCTTATCTTCTCACACATCAACCATGATGTCTGGCCTTCATTTGGTGTAGTGTTGTACTGATGCTCATCCCATCTTCACACTTTTCAAATCTGGCTGTCAGCTCTCCACATTGACATCCTGTTGTTCTTGGGGATGAGCATAAAATTTGGCTGCTTGGACACACCAACAGTGATTTCATTGCTTGCCCTTTTTTGCTAGTGCACAGAGAGTAAACAAGCAATTATACATGTAGATTTACAAGGTTTCTCAATGCAATGTCATTCATATATTTTTTCATGACATTGTTGATAGCCCAACCCCTACCATGATACTGCCACAAAGTATGTCCAAGTTCATATACATCAATATTGCACAGAGGAGACAAGGATGCCCTGTCATCTACAGAGTGGATAACAACAACCATTCTGGCCCAAACATATCCCATCAGCGAAGCAAAGAATGGACTTGTGTTGGTGTTGTCACAACTTTTGTCAGCAGAAGTATACATGACATAGAACTGATCACTAGAGCTCCAAAGGCTAGTATATAGGGGTTTGGATGGACGGACATGCAATGTAGAATGAATGCTGTTTATTGGTTTGCTTTGTGCACAGAGGTTGGGCCATGACCAGTAAACAGACTGCAGGGTATTGACAAGGTCGTCCAGGGCCAGAAAGCCAGCTTGTCTTCTTCAAGCATGACAGCCACATAGGGCATCCCAGTTCTAGTTGCTTTATGTGGTGAAAAGAACTCACATTTGCACTGATCAGCCTAGGAGGATCCAGAGCCAGAGCTTGTGCTCAAAGAGTGTTGATTACTATTCCAGGATGGACAGACAATGTGATACTGAGCCAATTGAGCAATTCAATGCAAGAGGGGATGATTACATTGTTCGTACAAGCAGTGGATGTGATTGCAGCAAAACTAGGAAGATACAATTACAAAGGGTAATGTGAGTGAAACTGAAAAATAAGAGGGGCTGAAAAAAGGAGCTGACAAAATCAGCTAAGAAAGAAGGCACAAGTTTATAGTAAAGTTAAATATGGACACCCTGGACATTGTGATAGGTTTCTTTGTCATCTTGGAGTGGTTTGGAGACACTGTTAAGAAGGGAAACTGCAAGCAGCTCAAATTCAAAACATTCTCTGGTTCATTTATTGTTGGCATCCTTTGTCCTATAGTGAATTGGCTTTGCTTCAAGCAGCACAAGGTCAATTTTCCTAGTGTCCATGATATGAAGTGAATTCATCTTTGATTTTGAGCACAGGGCATCATGTGCATCAAACATAGTAGAGAATAGTGTCTACAAAAAAGGGATAGTATGCTGACAGCAAATCAATTGTTAAATGGACCGTTGTATTGTCATTCTTCCAAC
>JBBPMA010000082.1:38504-54816 GCA_038090075.1 Xanthoconium purpureum
AACCTCACCATTTGATGGCTCTTATTCTGTATATAAAATCAGTTACTGTGGCTATGGATGGTGAGAAAAGAGTAGCGGACAGTATGGAATAATATACCTTGCTGCAGCACAGATGGGCCTGCCATAAATCTTGCTGTATGGTGGTCCAAAATGTAAGACAGTGGGACAACCGTCAATAATGCTTGTTTCTCAGAAAAACCATCTTTGAGAAACCAAGTAGAGGCAACATGTCCAACAACCCACAATGTGATAGGTTGGTTGGTTGTGGGATTGCACAGCTCATTTTTATGGTCATTCATAGAGTGGTAAGTTTCCCAAGTAACATTTGAGGGCAGTTGTCCAAGAGCATAGATGTCCACAGCAGCGTTTGTGTAAGTGCTGATGGTTTTGGTCCTTTTACAAGCATGATGATAAATACTTGATGGCATACTGGGTGGAAGTGCATGAAAGTGAACAGGTACATATGCTTGCAGGTGCTATCCATACTGTTCAACCTGATTGTTGTCCACTAAAGTGGTGGTGGGGCAGGGGATAATACTTCCAATAGTCATGCCACAGTGGATGTCAAAGGTTGACTGGCATCAGAGGCTCCCTTTGTTGTGTTTCTAACATCAACAGACTTTATCAAGGTAGGAGAGTGTTGAGTAGTGTTCCTTCAACATTCATGTAAATGACTATATGCAAAACAGAGATGCAAGCCAGGGAACAAAGAAAGATATACCTAATAGGAAGCTTGAAGACACTGGGACCAACCTCACAACACTCTGTGGTCAGACTGGCTAGGCTGGAACTTGCTGTAGAGAAATTAGAGAACACTAAAGGCACAGCTGGCAAAAAAGATCCAGGAGTGGCTGGTTGATGGACAACCACAATTTCAGCAAGCACAGTCTGAGACTTCATGATGTTGACACAGTCCTTGTGACTTCCTGTCAGAAGAGAGGCCAAAGTAGATCTTGTCATGGAGGAAGTAGCACAATCTTCTGGTACAACTCCTTGCAAATTGTTAAGCAACTGTCAGCATAAATAAAATGGCTAGTGGGTGAACAGTCACTCTGGCACAACTTACATAGCACATGTTGTCTTTAGCTCTTCTTCATGTTCGGTAGTGCATTGTTCACATTTGGTTTCTGTGTCAACCACATGTGACTCATGCTGCACATCAACATCATTCTGTAACACCTAATGTTTAAACCTTTTTTGTATAGGAACAATGCTGGGCAAACCTTGGGAAGCTCACAGAAAATGATGGGGTCCATATGCACAGTAGTGCCACACATGTGGCACCATTTGTTAATGGCCAGAGGGGCTCTGGCCAATGGCCCCTCCTTAGAAGTCATGGCATTCTGCCATTCTCCTGCGGCAGTGGGCAATCCAGCTTCAGTGGAAGAGCTTGTAGTATTGCTGGAATGGACAGCCTTCTTGGTGGCCAGAAGCCCCTCAACATTTTCACAGGTTGGCCTGAAGTTGTTGTGTCAAAACTTGAGTTCCTGTTGGCCAAGTGAGGAGAAAGGAAAACATGCCTTAATTGTTTCACAGGGGCATTGCCATCATGGCTGTGAGTTGGTTTATGGCATGACAAGGAACTCATATTTGTAACTGAGTTAATGCAGTGTGGTGTCAATGGTCAGAAATAGTGTAAGAAAGGATATGGTTTAGGGGGTTGAGGTGGCATCACATTCATTATACACATGCTCACCAGAAATGAGGGGTGGCAGATTCATCACAGCAAGGGGTCTATTGGTCAATCCCAACTCCAACCAGCAATCCCTTGCTATGGTGGACATGGACTTTTCCTCAGACTCATCATTCAGGTCTGACTTCTTGGTTGAAGAATTTTCATCTACTAATTGATGGCGCTGATGGTGCTAAGGCCTGTAAGTGTGAAAAGAAGCACTAATGCTGCATGAAGCTGAACAAGCTCAAACATCAGCAGTCATTCCTCAAAGAAGACCCACCTTCAATTAAACCAAAACAATGAGATCTGTATCACTGGCAGCTATCTTGATGTGCACACATACTGATTCTATGAGTGCAATATGTTAAATCTAAAGAAGATATATTCACTCACGAAGTTCTTTGAGGGTCTCTTTGACTATGTTTTCCCTGCCAACTTTCAAATGCAGCAGCATGATAAATTTGCCATGTGCTGACAAGACAGCCACTTGGTACTGGATTTTTGCACTGCTTGCAAGAGATTGCTGATGTGATTGGCCATATTAGTGAGTGCAATGTCATACTGGCCTTTTGGTGCTGCTGCCAACCTTACCTGAGGGCCAAACTCACCAAAAATGGCTATGATGTAACAGCCATCTCACTCATCACACTGGAATCCAAGGGCCTGTGATATGAACAAGCTTACCAGATTGTTCAAGACAACCGAAACTGGAGATATTTGGATGACCCAAACAGGCAATGTGGTCAGTGTAACCCATTCCACAACAAGCATGATAATGCTGGCAAAGGAATGTACTCAGCAGCCATCACACCAACATTCAAACAGGACAGATCAACCATAATAGATTCAGCTGACAGTCACAAGAAGGGGTGACACAATGACAGACAACAGGACACCGAGAGGCACAAGCATCTTCATGAGGAAGGCAAGTGCTTCCGATTTAAAGGCACTGACCACACCCAATGAAACTGCCTGCAGTGACAACAGCACAAGCCGAGACGATCCCATGACCAGGAGGCCACTCTCCACCTCAATGCTCTTGGGCTTGCCTCATCAAATAAGGTGCACTTTGCAGCAATGCAGGAAGGCATCTACTCAGACTCTTCACTGTTGGGACCTCATGCTTCGAAACACCATAACTATGGGTAGCAAAATGATAGGTTCTTATTTCTCAAGCACTTTCTCAGCTGCGTGCTGCTATCCCCCTAGCTCTCAACAGAGGGGTTGAACCTGGAAATTCACCATTCCAGCCTGACTGCTTCTAAATTACTTATTACATAAATAAACCCTTTGCATGGCTTACTAACCAATTCACACTCGACCACCATCTACTCCCCATTGAACACCTGATGGTTCTGGATTTCAATGTTGTCCAATGTTTGTGCCTATGAAAATTGAAAATATGCAACCAGTTACTGTTTAACAAACGGACAGCTAGTACCAATAACAAGGACAACTGATTCATCAGTCCCTAAGCCTACCAACACCTTCAAGCTTGACCTGGGCAACCTGGTAACCACATTCAACTGTACCACTCCACTCAAACACACAGCCAATCATGTCAACCTGACTTTTGGTACATTGTGGTGCAGAGCTCTAAATCCAAATGTGACTGAGCATACTGCAGGATATGCCAAAGGCCAAGATCCAATTGCTCCCAACCCTATGGTTGTAGCTGTGCAGCTCAACAAACAGCCATGTCATGCTCTGCTCAACTTCGGATCCCTCTCAGACTTCATCTTAACCATCCTTGTGGACCAACTTCATCTGCACACAGACATGCTTAAAACTCTTCTCAACTTTGTCTGCACACAGGCGTGCTTGAAACTCCTCTCAACCTGCAGCTTGCTGTCTCCTGCTCGTGTAGCAAAGTCAAGTCCACGATTGCAGTTCATCTCAACTGCCAGAATATCCATGAGGGCTGCACATTTGATGTTATCAATATTAACTCATAAGACATGATACTGGAAACTCTGTTCCTATACCAGCACTAAATTCTACTTGGGCTCAATCCAACCCAAGTGACTATGCATAGTGATCACTCACTACCAATCAATGGTGCTCAAGTGATCAAAGTAGAATTGCAAGTGACCTCACTCCAGCAGGACCAGATTGGACTGTATTAAGAGGAACTATGCATGTGCACAAAAGATGTTTGTAAGGAAGCTGTAGAAACCCTGTTACTGCTGTTGCATGCAATAAATCATATTATTTCCCTCATTGACAAATGCCACACCTATGCCTGGAGGTCTGCACTGAGCCTCTGCCCTCAGTATGGTGTATGAAGCAAAATGACTGCCTCAAAACTGGTTGCTGGCAATTTCACAGTGGAACCAATGCTGTACCTATGCTCATGCTGAGGGAGCCTTCCAATGATGGAATGCTGCATCTTTGTACTGTCATTGATATGCAAGAACACAATGAAAATGCTTGAAAGCTTGCCTCACTGCTACCCAACACCAAGACTATCCTGCACAATAAAGTGGCATGCCCATATTGGACCCTGTTTGGTGGAAAGGGTGTGTATGAGCAGATACATGTCAAACCTGAGGGTGTCCAGAAAACCTTGTTTACAACACCTGGTGGCACTATGGTCAGCCATGTTGTGCACATTGGGGCTGACAGATCCATGCACCTTCAATCAAGTGAAATGCATTGTGAGTGTATGGCACAATGTGAGGCACAAAATAACTGACTATTCCCTGGTCATGTGCCCATAAACACCCCATGTGATGCAAGCCTCACTGATGCCAGTGATGTGCTCTGGCAAGGTGAATCAATGGAAACTGGTGCTGTCATTGCATTCCAGTCTGGAAGATTCAATCCAACCCAACAGAACTACCCTATGCACAAACAGGAGTTACTACCTGTTATTGAGTGCCTGAAATGTTCCAATGCTTACTGCAAGGAGTCAAGTGGATCAAATGGCAAGGGCTGTCGCCTAGGCAGGCCTAGTGGCTCATTTACAGAAGCATCACGAGCAGATTCAGTGAAGATCTGTTCTTCAGAAGAAAGCTTGTACAGCCCCAAAGCTATAAGAATCTTGAAGTTAGTAATGAGCTTGTAGTTTTGCGAGACAATGAACAGCGCACCCTTTGCATGCCCAACATTCAAATTTGTGAGCAGCAACTTTGCAAGATCCTCATATCACATGCACATTTGATATTAGCCCACCTAGGACCAAGAATAAACTCTGGTGAAAAGGTTTGAGCTCAGATGTCAAAGGATTTTGCTGCTTGTGTACCACCTGTCAAAGTTCTAAGTCAACAAACCATCCTGCATATGGACTACTTGAGACACTGCAAGTTCCCACATACTCCTGGGAGATGATTGGCATTGACTTTGTTGGACCCCTTCCTGAATCTAAAATGTTATCAAAAGCCTTTGACATGATAATGGCAATAATTGACTGCCTTACCTCCACAGTCCACCTAGTCTCCACCAAGCAGAACTATCATGCCAAGGATGTAGCCAAGACTGTGTACAACCCCATATATTGGCTGCACAGGATACCTGCCAACATTGTCAGTGATCAAGACTTGCTGTTCACTAGTACTTTCTGGAACAAACTAAACAAACTTAGTACCAGTACAGAACTTAGAATGCTGTCTTCACTCCACACACAGACTGATGGTGCCACTGAATGTGCCAATTGCACAATAACACAAATGCTGCATCAGTGTGTCACACAGAACCAGCAGAATTGGGCAACAAAATTACTGGAAATTGAGTTTGTTGTCAATTCAGCACAATCTGGTGCCACTGGTTACACACCATTTGCCTTGAACTATGAGCAGTTACCAAGGTCAATGATATGGAATGCTGACTCAAAATATCCTGGCATATAAGTCTTCACACAAAGAATGAAGGATGCCATGATGAGAGCCCATGACACAATTATCACAGCAGGCATGAAATAAATTGAGTTTGCTAATCAAAAGCATAAAGAAGCCCCCTTTGTCAAGGGGGGTCTTGTATTCCTATCAACCGTCAACCTTGTGCTACCAAAGGGATGGGCCAGAAAACTAGCCCCAAGATTTATAGGGCCATACTGAATATTTGAAGATTACAAGAACAATATGTTCTTACTTGATCTACTGCCCAAAAAGAGAGAACAAGCCATACACCCTGTGTCCCACACCAGCCTATCACACATTCACATTCTGAATGGTAACCTATGGTTTTCTGGATGACAAATGCCACAAATAGTTGGCATTGGCAAAGTTGAGGAGCTATCCATTGACAAGATCCTTAGGCATCATGGGAAAGGGCATGAATCATTATTCAAACCATAGTACAAGACAGGCAACTCAACTTGGTTGCCCTACCACAAGACCACTGAACTCAAAGTTCTTGTCTACTGATGGACCTAAATCCTGATTGAGCAGGTGTGGTGTGAACCTAAATCGCAAACAGACTGACATTAACTTCATGCAATATTCTTTTGGGCTTAGAGCATCATGTGCTGCTTCAATTTGATTTTGCATTTTGTTGTGTACTACAATGTGGAAGCATTTCTGACATATTTGTACATATGGACTTGGCAATGCCCTGGTTCCTTGCCAACTGTTGCTCTGGTACTGTGCTGGTACAATCAGTCTACACAACAGCCAGCCCCTCAACCAAGTAACAAGGTGGTTTTATTATTACCTAGCTGGCAGTCAGACTGGCAAGGTTATAAGTGCAGCAGCATCATAGATAAATAGGAAGACTTACCCCTCAACTGTGTGACAAGAGGATTGTGGGGGAAATGAACACAGAGACAGATATATATACTGTGCATGCATTAGGTTTGGAGCACTAGCATTGCATCCTCCAACAGGTACTGCCAGGGCATCTGTACCTCAAACACAGTACCAAAGTCTCATTCACACATAACTCTCAAGATGGTGAGAAAATTACAACCCAGAAATATCTGTTGAAATGCATGGAGGTGATGCAGCAAAGGTGGTCAAAACGTCTGCCTTTGTGACACACCTTGCTGCATCAGCCTGCAAATTTCATCATTTGGACATCCCCCAAAGCATTGTAGAGGCAGGGTCAAAGTATTTCATTGACCTCTTCTCATGCACACTTTCAACTTTGTATTTTGCAGTTGCCTGTTGCATGAAGGGTAGGATTTGTTCAGCAGCCTGGTTCTATTTCTAGTGAACCTGTGCAAACCCACAAACCCCATGGCATGTACTGCATTTTACAAAGTGCCTTTTCAGAGAAACAGTTAGACATAGCAAATTCCAGAGAAGTATGGCTTCAGTTTGACTTCTGTTAACATAGGCATCAAGCTAAATAAGCTTTCCTTCTCACTACTAGTCCAAGCCACTGTTCCACTGAAGGACCAGATCTTAAGGCTGGTAAGGAGGCAATGAGAGCAGGTCAGGAATGTGAAAATATGCTAATGTTCTCCTACAAAACTAGCAACAACTGTCAAGCTCTTCAACCCTAACAAAGTTGCTTGCTGAAAGATGTCTTCTAGTGGCATATTGACTTTGATCATGAGGTTACAAAGAAAAGTATTGGTGAAGGAGGTGAACACTGAGGTGGAAAAAGAAGTTCCCTGGGTGAAGAATTCAAGTGTGTGAAGCTGTGGAGAGTAGAGCAACACAGTCTCAATGTTGACATGGTGTTTAATCCCAGACAACTGCACTCATAAGTGCAACAAGGCAGACCAAGGTACATTGACCAGCTGGAAGCCCCAAACCTTGGCCAGTTCGACACTGCAACCATGCTGGGTGAGTGTGGATACGCTCAGGTCATTCTTTGCCAGGTCCTGCTCTAGGTCAAATCTGTGCTTCCAATCGCTTTGAATATGAAGTGACACTAGTACAGGAATGGAAAGAATGGAAGACCAATCCAGTATGCTGTGTGCAGGCTGGAGCCATTGAATATCTTCAGCTATGAGTGTCAATGAGCAGAGGTTGGGGTGGAAGCAGGCATTTGTGGGGTTTGGGATGGCAAAGGTGGAGCAGCCAAATATTAGATTTTGCAGGTTGTGGCAAAGGCAGAGAAGGTGGTGGAAGTTCTGCAGTTTGTATTGTTGATCAACAAAGAGTTTCACTGCAAGACACATAAGGTTTGCCCATGTTGGAGTGGTTAAGGTGTTTTGTCCCATGTATATATTGGTGAGAGCAAGGGTGTAAAGGGCAGGCAGGTCCTGAGTTGCAGTGAGGATCCGGCTGCCACTAAAGCAAGCATTGACCAAAAGGGAGGCAAGAGTGTTGGTGCCATTAAACAACACACCAAGGTTGGTGGGACCCACGGTGGTGACTTGCAAGCACTGGAGGCAACTCTTGTGAGCCTTCAGAACCTGTATCCACTGGTCCCTCAAACAGCTGTCACATTGGAATGCAATTGCCAGCAACAGCAGACAGCCTCCCAACCTTGAGAGCCAATTTTGATACCCCCAAATGCATGCTGAGTTCACCACATCCAGGCCAGCATCTAACTCATTGCCCTGGGTGGCATTCAAAGAATACCATAGCTGCTGAGTTTGGAGAGCAACTGCCTGCCACTAATGGCAAACTCACAAAAGCATGAGGGGGACAGTGGTGGTGCTGGGCTGAAGATACAGGCTACTGTGATTGGGGTGCAGTAGACACTTGACAAACACCTGGGAAAGCAGCTTGGGTGGGGTCCAGTTCATTGCAAGCTCAAAGGTTGAAAACTAAGGGTAGAAAGGAGAATGAAGCAGACTGATAGCTGCTGTTTTATTCCTGCCCTGATACAAATGCTAGCTTAACCCATTTTGCCAGTTAACCTTATTAAGGAACAAAGAAAAACCCATATGCCCATTTGAAAAAAATATACATTGCATAACCTCAATTAGTGTTTATCTTTCTTAAGCCCTGAGCCTATTCAGATAATTAGCAGCTGGCTGATTGGCATGGTTTGTTCCTTGCCGTTGAGTATAGGTGGAAATGTCACCATTGTTGGATGAAGAGAAAACAGAGTCTATTACCTAGGCATGCCAATTATTACATATACATTGCTTGTTCTAAATTGCCATGCACTTGCCAGTGAAAAAAGGCATTCAAGCTCATTATTGATCTACCCCATGGTGTTATCCAGAGCCTAGTCAGAATGACAAATGACTAGTGGCCTGTTTCTTGCAAGGTCAGAACATTTCTGGCAGAGAAGAATGCTCGCATAGTGCATTGTTTTGGGGCACCTCAAAGTACTGCATTATGGTTCACATAATCAACCACAGTTCATAAATCCTGGTCACTCAGAGAGCAGGGTGTACACCCCTTGAAAAAAAGTCCATGAAGAGTGAGAACATTCATGAACACAAGCTTATTCTTACTTGTGATTCAAATTCAGCTTTGCCTTCTATCCTAGCACTGTGCACAACAGAAAATGTTCAACCAATGTGTGTTCAAGTGTATCAAATTTGACTTGAGGTCTTCAGCAAGCATAGTAGCATCCTGAGGTGGGAAAGCATCCATTGCAAGCTGTTAGAAGTTATTTCCCACCACTGTAAACAGCATGCAGAAGTTGTTTATGTTTTGTCATCTTTTCTTAACAGCTTTCTCTCTGGGCATTGCTACAGAGAGGAGCAGAGGGAGTGGGGGCAGGCAAGTGCACTGGGCATTATTGGGCCCAAATGACTGCATGATCTCTCCCATTGCCAGCTGATCTGCCCTTGACCATAACCACATTGAATGGCATGTTGCATAGAAGGTATTCTATGTGGAACCAATTCTAATGCCACAGCCACTAAGCAGGAAGTGCATCAGGTCAAAGGTTGGGTTTGCTAACTGTAAATTTCCCAGTGCATGTGGTGACATGAAACCTTGCCTCATCATGAAAATGATGTGATATTCTTGTTGTAACCCTGAAAAGAAACAGGTTTGATTGCCAAGAAGTGGGCATAATCAATATCATCATTCTCCTTATCCACATTGTTGTCACATTCAAAGGGCAAGGCAATTTCTGCATTCAAAGATGTGATGAACTTGTTGTAAACAACAGGAGGGTGTTTGGATGTGAGGTTACCAAATTTCTTGAGAAATGCTTGTGGATAAGGAGAGAAAGGAATGCGATGAGGGGCATTAAAGTCAGAGTTTTCATTGGTGAAAAGTTCATGTGCATAATGCAGATTAAACCAAACACCATGAGGGATCACCTGGGTAGGATAGTTAGTGCCTGGGAATTTGAAATCCATTCCCATTATAAATGTTGATTTCATATCCTTCTTCATCGATCAAGTCCATGTTTCAAAGATCATCTGAAGTGTCACATTTGTCAAATAGGTTGTTGTCAAGTGTCTTTAAATAAACTTGTGGGTTTTCTTGAAGAATCTAGTTGACATTTCTTGCATGCCAATTTCTGACCAAGTAGAATCTATGGTAAAAATATATTAATATCCTATAAAATAGCATGGATGTCGAATAACATACTGAAGTAGCGAAGCAATTGCAAAAGTGAACTGATGGATCAATGAGTAATCATGGCCCATGTTAAAGACATCACATTCATTGTCAGCATGGTCTGAATGGGAGCAAATCTCTTGGTTTTGTCCATAGACCATTGCCACTGTAATGGAGATGTGGGATGTGAGAAAGCCATTGGTTGTCCAAGACTCTGGTGCTTGTCTAATCCATCTGTTCCATAAAGATACCATTTTCTTGTCTAGTATGCAAGATTCTGGGAGAATAAGCACAAGCCTTTGATTGTTCTTCTCAATACAACCTCTGTATATAAACATTAGTATTGTGTAAACAGACAAAAGAAGAATAAGTGCTGTGTAACAATACACAAACACAATGCATGTTGTACACAATTGGTCACATTGTTTAAATGCATGACATGCACATTTATTGCCTGTTCATTGCAAGCACAGTGCAATATATGGTGTCAATACCTGCACATTTTGTACACTTGCTTGATTGCACAGATATCAACATATCCATTGCATGCAAGCAAGGCATCATGTACCATTGTACACACAATATTGCATGTGAACATGATGCACAATAGCTAAATTAAATCATAAACCTTGACACTCACAATATTTCTATCAATCTATCCACAGACTCCTTTGTCAATGGTTCAGGATACTGATCAACACTGTGTAGATCTCAAAACTGCATCTCCAAGAGCACAAAGGCAAAGAACATTGTCACCATAAGATGGTGCCTTGTTTTCAATGCCATCATCATGGCATTTAAAACCAAGTAGTTACCTGGCACATTATCCTTGTAATCCTGTTCAACATATGTCCTCAGTACCATCATCAAACAAATATTCTCTTGCAATCATGTCCCAATCTTCAACATTCTTCCCTTTGCATTGAATGGTAAATGGTGAGCATCTGCTTTCAGGAACAGCTTGTTCACATAATTGAAAAACAGCTGCATCGTCCACATCAAATCATGTTCTCAAAGTGGCAGCACCAGTCCAAATCCAATTCCATCTCCCACATACAGTGTAAAGTCCATGAAATGTGGTCCAAATCAAGGTGTAAGTCCAGAAGCTGAAGATCTAGTAAATATTCTTTATCAACCTCCACCATCCACTGCTTCTGCAACAATGACATTGCCATCTTTGAATCCTGTTGCTCAACTAAATGTCACAAAACAAAAAGCTTTGTTCACTTCACTGTTATATTTTTAAATTATTCAAGGTAGTCAGCATCTCCTTCTTCAGTAGATGTATACACAATGCCTCCAATAGTTCCTTTTGTGTATGTCCATCTAAGGTCACCATACAATCCGGAATCACAGTCAGATCATGGTGCCCATTGCAAACTTCTTGCTCAATGTTAGGCTCATCATCCTTAACATTTTCAGCACTGTCAATATTAGTACACTCAACTTCAATATTTAGCTTTCCATTCCAATAACCATCAACACATACACTTGAGCATTCATTATAGCATGTTCCATGCTCATCAATAACTTCTTGAAGGAATGAAGTATCACAACAATGGAAGAAGATAGGTAAAAATTCAACCAGGTCACTGCCAATCAAAATATTTCTATTTTGTAGCGACAACACAGTACTCAACCAAGCTAACCATGCCTCATTGTCTCCATATACAACTAATCTTGTCATAGAATAAATATCTGTACACAATTCAATTCAATATTATCCAACTCATGTGACAAAAATTGTCAGGGTAAATACAGCATGACAAAGGATTCAATTATCAATTACAAAACATCACAACATCACCCTTGCATGACTCATTGGCTGAAACCATTCAACCCTATGCCCCTTGTCACCTATGGTCCATTCCTTTGGCTCCACATCTAAGCATCACCAATGTTACATAGATAAATCAATAGAAAAGTAATATACATGATCATGTTACATTATTGTTGAGGTGTCTCTCGAAGGGTCTACAGTTGACATGGTGGCAGGAAACAAATTGGCATATACAGGGATTGTTGTTGATTTTGTAATGGCAGGTGTAAACATGGATCTGGGTAAGGGTGCCAGTGCCAGTGCTAGAAGTGTAGGAGAAACTATAGATAGCATCATGTCATTGCCAGCAAAGAAAAGCACCATACTCCAAGCTAACAAGTTTTAGCCAAGTTGTTTTCCTTGTGAAGACCTTAGCAGCAGTCAGAGATGGCTGTGATGATGGCAAGGGTGGGTAGATATTGGAATGGAAGGAGCCAGCCTGCCACAAGTGCCATCAGATGCAAATGAAATTCAACCCATGCATGATATGTACTCTCCGAGAAATGATGAAAGCAATCAACTCCACTCCTTTACTGCTACTTTGAACATCCTCAATTTCACATTCAAAAACTTTCAGTGCATGTTTGGGAAGAAAGCACATGCTGTGTTGATGATTCAAGGTCAAGTGTTCTGCAAATGAGTACAATAAATCAGACTCATTTATAATAGCAGATGTTTTCATCTCTGTTCAAACATGAGTCTACCAACCCTAAGGTGCTGCTCCAACACATGGGTCCTGATGATGGTGATGGAGGGCATACAGTATGATCTGATTATTGTCTGTCAGCTTGAGCTTGGTTGCAAGGTTGTCAAGGGTTACTTTTTCTTGCTGTCAACATTATGAGCTGGATGAGGATGAAGAAGAGATTGAAAGCTCACCTTGAGCACCTCAAGTATGCCCTTGATCCTATGCAGACATGTATTTAGCTTTGAGAAGCTGTTGATGCATTGTTGGTCTTCTGTATGGGGGGAATGTTGATGAGAATGAGCTGGTTGTGATGGTCATCATTGTAGACATACCCCAGATGACCTTGATGGCATTATCACTCTTTTCTTCCTCTGCCAGCTAGATGGCAACTAAGCAAGGAGTGGTGGTTGTACAGATCACACAAGGGTTGAGCTGTGTTGAAAAGGTGCAATAAACAGGTGCAAGCTATGCTTGGCTTCATCAGGCCAGGTTATACTAGCAATTTCAGTATAAGGATGCTCCATCTCCTACCATCTTGTCTAACCCAAGTCATATAGGTTTACACACTTTTCACAAGCTGATTGGCCTACAAAGTTTACATTCATTTGGATGACACATGAGTCATGATACAGCCTTCCCTTTTTTGGACCTGACCTGATCTCATTCTCAATGACTAGACCATGCTCTTCAGAAACTTGTACAAAGAACCCCAGATTTGCAACCCAACAATTACTATTGGACAATGGACAAAATATGAGACATCATGTTGTTGCTGGAATGCACGCACTTCCAGAGCCACTGGCAAAGCTCATCTGGGAATGATGGACCAAGAACACATGTTTACTATTTGAGACAGTCAAGACATTCCTGTTTGTCTACATGCTCTTCACACAAACTCTCCACACCTTTTGACACCTGCATGCACAAGGACTCAGGTGGAGCATTGCCAATGTATGTGTGTGGACATCCAAGGTACATTCTCTTTCATGATACCCTCAATCAAGTATTACTCATTCATTCTTGTGCAGCAAGCAATGCTCCTTGCTATAATGCTCCCCCAGCACAAGAAGCTGCAAGAGGAACTGAACAAAGTCAAGGTTGATGTTGAGGATCAGCTCGTTTCCAAGGGGAATGAGTTCACTTGATACCTCACTCTCCCTACCCAAGGCAAGTTTGCTAAGTGGATCCTTGAGAAGATGGCGAAAATGCACAGAGTGCTCAG
Organism: Xanthoconium purpureum; assembly: GCA_038090075.1. Classification (NCBI taxonomy): domain Eukaryota; kingdom Fungi; phylum Basidiomycota; class Agaricomycetes; order Boletales; family Boletaceae; genus Xanthoconium; species Xanthoconium purpureum. The sequence goes on from JBBPMA010000082.1 coordinate 52,275, forward strand.
TGCACACATGGATTGGAGACAGGGAAAGTTATTTGGTGCCATTTACATACGTCCCTCTTACATTGTTGTTCATCATATATGACTCATTTGAGTGGGCAGATGGGAGTAATGATCTCTCCAAGGTGATCATCACTATGACCAAATGTTACACTATCTCAAATCTGCTCCACCTGGGCATTTTCCCATTAATTTGCAAGATGGAGGCTGAGATCATGGCCATGTGCCTGAGGATGTATTGATGGTGCTGGCATGATGACATCCAATGATACCAAGTTAATCGTCCTGGCCATCAAAATGTACAGAAATTGGATGAGGGGCATCAAGGGCACCATCAAATCTGAAACACAAGTGTTTCTTGTATACTCTTTGGTGACAAATCAAGGTGAACAGTCATTTTGTTCAGGATCCCAGTGATAGAGCATGCAGTGCCCAACAAGGGCACAGCTTATTGCAGGCATCAAGGTCCACAAGATGCCTGTTGATCCTGTGACGTGCCAGGTGAACCAGAAGTGCATGGGCAGAGCTATGTTCAGACCCTAATCCTATCTCCTGACTTATTACCTAACTTGTGTCCCTCTGCTCAGAAATGGCAACATCATCCTGATGCATGTGATCTTGCTTGCTGGTGCTCTCATGTGACGCATCAATCCCCAATTAGCTTGTAGGCTCTACCATCAACCTTTCCAATATTATCACGCTCAGTGTGCTCATGGCAAAATACAATTTGTATATCAGCCTCACATCAATCATTGTCTTTGTTCATCCATCATTCCCTTCCTCAAACAAGCTGGCCTTGCAGAAAGCCAACTCAATCTATCAAGTTCTAGAAGTAGAACAGGTCTCAATCAATGCCAAAGAGGGCAGAAACAACTATTGTATTTACGTAGAAGTAGACAGTGCACATTGGAGTAAGGAGTGGATTATCTGAAAGCATGTTAAGCAATGCTTTTGTGGATAGCCTTACCATCTGAGCCCTGAAGGAGTTTAATCAGCACATTGAATGTGGCTTCGAGTTGTTCAGCTCCTAAGTAGCTCTTTGTGGCAGTTAGCCTGTTCACACTGCAATCTCAAGCATGAGATTTTTTCTCATGGCCCTCATCGTTGCCTGCCAGCACCACACTGCTTGTACTCTGACACACCCTCAACCCATACCTTGCCAATGAACAACCCACACAGGCTCCTTCTCACAACAACACATCTCTCCCTCATCCTGCTGTTTCACTCCCAAAATCATTCCCAACCCAGTTTTGCTAATGTCTATCTTGCCTGGCTGCTCCACAATGCATTCAGCACCAAGCATATGCAACAAGTGCACAAGAGCAGCCTTACCGTCAGATTCATGAGCTTGACCAAGCAAAAGAGCATCTTCAGGTGGTTGGAATGCAAGGTTATGGATTTTAAACAGGTAAGACTGTTGATGTGTGGTGAATCTCCTGACATTTTATACATGAGTTGGTGCTGATCTGTTTTAGACAGTTGATCACATCCCATGGAATGCCATCATGTCAAGCAGGAGTGGCAGATGCAGCCCCCTCCACAACATCCAAACACATTTATCACCCACATGCATCCAAAACCACATCACCCAGCAAACATCAGTACATCACTGACACAGGACATGGAAGTTGTCAAATGAATAAGACAGAATGAGGTCAAGCTTTGAGACAGAAGCACAGTCCTAAGGGGCACCAAACCAAATGTATGCTTTGTTTTTCCTTTCCTATGGTCACCACAAGATCCTAACATTACATGCACATAGACCTTTTCTACTCTCCACACAAGTTTTACTGAACATCTAAAGAAGCTCCATGATGTCAAATCAGGAAGCACACTCACACTTGTGCCATCAGCAGATCCCTCCATACAAGCCCACAAGGCTAGTACATTCCACTTCCAACTCCACTTATCCCACCCCACTCACCTTTGAACAGAAAGGATGTTTCCAATCATCACATTTTCATCCTCATCCATAGTGTTGGTCACAATGTACAACATCAAACTATTTCCACAAGAGGCTGTGTAGTTCATATCTTGTATGCCTGCATGCAATGTACTCACCCCCCACCAAAGCACAGCCTTGAACCCCTGATGATTGCACACTAGCCATCTGAGTTACCATTTCCAACCCCAGAGATGGATGGACTGACAAATGGACTGACGGATGGACGGATGGACACTGGATGGACACCATAATTAAGGCAAAAATCAAGTAAAAATAACCAAAAAATTACCAGAACTTGGCCTTACCCGTATACAACCAATCCACAACAAATACAAATAAACAAGACCAGAAAATAACAAAAAAACACCCACCCACCCACCCATCCAATTGCTATTACTGCTGAACAAAAACAACACAAAAACAAGTCCAAATATAAACAAAAATAACCAAAAAAACAATCCCTAACTTTCTGATGCCGGCACCAGGCACTCTGGTGCAGAGGCGCCCTGCCTAGGGTTAGGGTTCCTTCCTTTTAAAGGCCAATTAGGGTTAGGAGTGGCACTTTAGGGTTAGGGTTTCTCATTGATCATCAAAGACAGG
>JBBPMA010000083.1:0-11267 GCA_038090075.1 Xanthoconium purpureum
GCCCTTCCTCGTCTCCTCCCCATCTGTCCGTACGATTGTTAGAGACTGTTTGAAGGAATTGGTCGAGAAGGTAGCCGTTTGCGCCGTGAACCTCGACTCCGTCGAATCCGGCACCGTGTACGGCGTTCCTGGCCGCTTTTGTGTATGCGGTGATGTAGTCTTGGATCTCTACCTCGGTCAACGGGCGAGGTGGCTTCGGCTTTCCAGTCAATGCCACGGAGGATGCGCTGACGTACGGCGAGGGTGGGTCTTGCTTCTCGAGGACATCTATATCAGCCGCACGACCGAGCGCCCATAGTTGGAGGAATATGTAAGATCCTTTAGCGTGGACGGCATCCGTGACCTGGCGTGGCCAATGAGGGTTTAGGACAACAGGCAAAGAAAAAGAAACGAGTGTGCATACCTTTTTCCATGCCTTGATCTGGTCATCAGTGTATATGCCTGGGACATGCGCATAACCTCCCGCATCGTGTGAGATGAAGGTGGCTTCCGTGATGAGCAGAGTGCCCGGTGCGGAAGCACGCTGAGAGTAGTACGATGTACTCTGAGGACCGGGAACGTGGGATGCATACGCTCGGAGACGCGTCAAGGGTGCAAGGACAACGCGATGCTGAAGTGTTAGCCTGCCAACCTTGATAGGCTTGAAGAGCGCGGGGGTCTGCTGCATAGAGGTCATGACTGGAGTGAGCTGGAAGAAGCTTTGGGAGGTGGTTCTGTGATGGGTTCGACTTGCATCCCAGTGGCGTATTTATAGTCGTAAAAGGCGTTCGGCCGGTGTTGGAGAACGAAACTCGTAGTGCTGATTAACAAACGTTGGAAGGGGATTTGTAAGGTGGACTGGTATCCATATCATCCTCGGAGACCTTGGGTTGGTCGCATCCGCTTCGTGGCGTTGGAGATAAGCATTGTCAGCAAGTTCCCACCCGTCAATTACATAAAATGGTCTGTCAATGAGTAAGCTACTGAGTCAGTGGAGCGTTTGAACGGACGTGGTCTAAATACAATCTACCGTTGAGCACAGGATTTCCCTACGAGAGGGAAAAAACCGTGACGCGGGAATGCCATGAGTCTTGATGCTATTACATGGGGTAGATACAACGTCGCCGCTGACTCCGGGAGCATACCTCGGGAACTCGCAGGTTTGTTGATGCCATTTTCATGCGGTGCCAGTGCTCCGATGGCGATAATTGACTACCTACGTCATTGTTTATTGTAATTATGCAGTCACAGCTATTTGCCCTTAGCACGTCATTCCAGCATATGTTCGTGAGCCAGAGCAAACCCTAGTCAGTCGGAAACACGGCTGGGAGTGGTCTCGCATCTCCCTCACGATCCCCATGAACTACTACATTTATACCGACACCAGCAGGGACACAACCTTGTCCAAGGGCATGTTCCAAAGCAATCTTGGCCTGGAACCCAGAGCAATGCATCGGCAATACATACGCTGGTGCAGGACGCAGTTCGGCTGCCAAAAAGTCGACTGTAGGTGGAATGCGAGGGACGAGCTCCGGACCTGCGAGATGGAGTCCGCCAATCACCTAGGTCATCGTCTGAGTGAGGCATGGAGGAATGCAAGACTCGAAGAGACACGGCTCACCATGTAGACAGGCCGGACGAGCTTCCGCACGGCGTCCTTGACCACATTCACGATACCCGCATGCGAACACCTAAGTAGGCACCGCTGTCCGTCCGGGTCGTCGCTCGAAAAGAAACGAGGGATGCACGTACGCGCTGAATATGATCAAGCCCTTGCCAGCAACGTCAATTGCAGCATAACGCTCGTCCATGAGATGCTATCCACCAATAGTCAGGTATCAACGCACACGGACAACAACTCTCGCGGGACAGATCGGAAACGAACCGGTTCAGACGTCCATCCATGCCCTTCCCGGAACCGCATCCCGCCGAGCAATCCACCTTCGAACGGCGTCACCCTCGGGATTTCACCGCTGACATAGACCGTGCCGCCTGCGACTGTATGGCCGTCTCTCGATGTCCTCACCCTCCCTCCGGCGCACTCGATCTGTTCAAACGTCGGGTCATCCGGCAGACGCCCAATGATCGTGTCAAACGTTGGCGGCACCGCGATCCCGCGCGCCTCGGGGCGATCAGGATGCAGATCCGCGGTGCACACACGTGCGCCGGGGCTGCGCATGCTCAAGAAGGCGAGTATCCCGCCCGAGTGGTCTCTGTGCCAGTGCGAGAGGATTATGGTCTCCACGTCGTCCACGGGTACTTGCATCGCGGTGGCGTTGCGGACGATGGACTTGGAGTCGGGTCCGGTATCGAAGAGGACGAGGTGCTTGGACTGCCCGTCGACCCGCGTCTCCTGTCAGTTGGGTCAGCTTGAAGGGATGCCGTCTGGGCTCAATACGCACGATCAAGGCAGAGAATCCGTGGGCCCCTGGGAGAGAATCATCTGAGCATCATCAAGGGCGTACATGACGAGATCCTATACCACAACAAAAGTTTTCAAAATCGAGCATGGGAACACCCGTTCGGGGGTCTTTGGGGGGCTTCTGGTCGAAGAGGTGTTGGCGCATCTCATGGGAGAAGCCTGGGGGGAGTTTGGTCATCCTGCAATTCAAGTCGTACACCATCATCTTGGCCATAGGTAGATATTGGCCCACCATTCAATGCAGTTATCCACGAGAAAAGTGACGGTAAAGTTGTCAACCACAACCAGGCCTGCACGCGAGTCAGTGGTCACATCGGACATGGCAGGAAGCACTGTTTAAGTTTCAGAGCGGCGTCCCGAATTTCCACTGATCACGCGCAATACCGCATCATGATTGGTACCGCTTCGCGTACACAAGTACAATCGATGCACACGTTCCAGCGTGCGCAAGTCCCTGGTGTACCAAATACAATGAATCGCCCAAACAACGAACGTGTCACAAACTGTCCCAACTAGTTGGCAAAATCTCTGCACGTCCGCGTTGAGTCCAAACAACCGACCGCGGCGCAGAGGATGATCGATCGACTCACCCTTTCACCACCCCATATCCCATCAGGTTGTTCTCCGCCGTCCTTTGCTGACGGAATTTCTACACGATCGAATGAGTATACGCGACAACCGTGACGCAACCACAAAAACACACATACCTTGCGATATTGGATGCGCTCCCACGTCACGAACACGACGGCAAAGATCGCAATCGCGGTGATCCCTCCATACACACCCAGCCCGACAGGCAGGACCTGGAGGGTCGTGCCTGGCAACACAAAGGCGGCAGCCGCGCTCGGAGACGCGGTAGACGATGCCTGTTAGCAGAGTGTGTGAATACGTCGCGGTGATCGCACCGGGTGGACGAGGAAAATACGTACGGCGACGAGCGTGCTGGTCACTTGGGGGCTGCCCATGCCCAGGGTGCAGTTCCGGACTTCTTGGATCTGTTGCCCGACCGGGGTGAGGGTGAGAACACAGGTCCGGGTCATGTTGCCATTGGGACTGCGAGGTGTGTGTCAACGTTAGCAAGACTCTGTGGGGGAGACGCACGTTTGCACGGTGTTGGTGGTTGTAATGGACGTGGGCGATGCAAGGGCTGCGGGTACGGTGACCGAGGCGAGTTGACGGAGGACGATATTATCTGGTGAAGGGAGAGCAGACACGAGACCCAGGAAGAGACAGAGGACGGCGATGAAGCGAGAGTACATTGCGCCACTGGAAAGAACGAAGAGCCAGCTCTGCAGGAAAACGGACAAATGTTGGGGGCGACCAGCGACTCAAGAGCAATGGATATAACCCTCGCTCATCGGCATAGCGACCGTGTGCAACGACCCACTAATCACATTGTCTGACGATAGCAACTCTAGTATGTATGTACATTCCCACAGCGAATAAGTATATTACCTCACATCCCACCCTCGACCACCTTGTACACCTTTCCATCCCGATACCGCTTCTTCTCCCGTCCCAACTTCACCAACGCTCCAATCACTTTCGCAATCAATTGTGTCCCCCACTCCTCAAAGGCGAGTGAGACAGCAACGTTCACAAGTACAAATACGGCAAGCCATGCCCGTGCCGAGAAAGGAATTGGCAGCAGACCGAGGATCAACACTAATGCCTTCGGAGGGCGGAGCAGGATGAACAGAGTAAAGAGCGATGAGGCGATGATGGATACCATCAACCATCCTGCTCGATCGTTTCGTTTTAGAGATGCCTCATCACTACGAATCGAGTCTACGTACCATTCGTCCACATCGACTTCCGGTACGGGGGACCAATGCTGAATACTCCGGCTATCAGCACATACTGGAAGCAAGACACCAAGAACAACACGGTGTTTTCACAATTGGTCGCCTTGAGATGTTGATCTGCTTGATTGGGATTGTCCATTGATGGTGGTCGTGTATACCTATGATTCGACGTTGGCTCAATAGCGTAACTCATCCATGCTCAAACTCACCATCCCTGGTGTCGAACCCACAGAAATGTGAATAGTTGCACTCCAAAGGTGATGAAGAACTGTCCAAACAGACTAGCGAGGACTTTCTTCGATACAAGATTCGCTGTTGGTCGCTTGGGATAGATTTTCGGGAAAGGAAGCGTTCGACCCACTGTTTCGGAAATCAGCGCAGAACGGAAGCTCGCACCATGTGAACTTACTAGAGATGGCGGCAGGGAGGATGACGAATAGATCAATGTAGAGAAACTGTTCCAAGTTTACCATCAATTCACACTGATGGAGATATCACTGACCTGGAAATCTCCAAGCGACGATGCGAACGAGTACAGCAACGTTACCGTGGTGAACTGGATAAGGGAAGACAACGCCCTACAGCGTGGTCAGATTTATCATAAACCACTCAGCGCGGGTATCACTCACATATACTTGAAACATGAGAAACTGGTGGCCAAAGCAGCCCTGCCCTCCTTGATGACTTCAATAACGCAACTGATATCCGGGGTATTGCTCGTAAAGGGCGCGGCAACGGATGCTTCTGCTTCGGACAGCGAGATCCCGACGTCAGCAGCCTTGAGTGCAGCACAATCGTTCGCGCCATCGCCACACATCAAAACAGTGTAGCCGAGCACTTGCAGACGTTCCACGACTTCGTTCTTTTCGCTCGGTGACATTCGAGCAAAAACTTGCGTCTTTACGAGCATCTATAAGCAGTTAGCAAGAAGCTGAAGCAAAAGGCATGTCATTCAACGTGCCCGTTCAAGAGTTTCAAGTGGCGCGTAGTTGATCATCCACTTGAAAATATCACCTGTCACGACGAGTGTATAATCTTGGTTAGCAATCTCGTCCTCCGTGACGCTATGGCTTGGGGGTCCCAGTGGCCGAAGGCTGTAATCGTCCAGCTTCCATGGGGGATCATCCATGCATGTCCATTCCAGCTTGGAGAGCGGGGTAGCAGCATTCCCTACGTAATATGTCAGGACGGAAAATAATAACCAGAGTTGCCTGGCACACCTTGAACGAATGCCGGCGCAAAGACATGGGCAGCCGGGTTGATCAGACTGCACTCTCTTGCAACACTGACAGCTGTGAGAGCATTATCGCCGGTAATCATCCGACATGCTAGGTGCGCGGTTCTCAGAGTCTGGATAGCAGGCGTGGTGCCCGGTTTCAGCTTGTTTTCGAAAATGATCAGCCCGAGAAAACGTAAGTTAGACTCGGCTTGTTCACTGGATGATGAAGATAAGCGTTGATCATCGTAACATGGAACGATGACCAACCGCTTCATTTTCTGGGCTTTCAGCCATGACAAACCCTCTATACTCTTACCCGCAATGGCGATGACGCGATATCCTCGCCGGGTGTAGTACGACAATAGATCGTCATAGTCATGTGGAACTATATTCCAAATGTCAGAAGACCAAGAACTTTGAGCAACGGATGATCCGCACATGAGTCCCTCTGGCAGATACCAGCCATGACTTCAGGTGCACCCTTCACGTAAATCTCCATGCTGTTGCTTTTGAGTTTCTTCACAATAACACTCATCCGCCGCAAGGTAGATACGAATTCAAATGCCCTGATGACCCCCAACTCAAGGAAGTGCGCATGCTAACAACGGTAACAGTCAGAACAATGCCAAAGTGCCATATCGAGAAACGCACTCTTCCGTTGGTCTTGAGCGCATCTTCGAGCCGGAAATGTGCACTGCCAGGTGGCCGCACAACAGTCTGTACCAGTGCAGTTGGCCTTTCAGTCCCACCTCGCTCCTTAATGATTCCAGTCCCGGCAATGAGTCCCTCTTCCAGTGTCCACTTTGTAAACTCGAACATCTTCACATCTAATGGGTCTCCGATAACCTCTCCCTCGACCATTTGGAGCGAGTGGCAGGTCGCGAGGGCATGCAGAAAGTTGGCACGATCCCGTGCAGTGGGAAGATCGTGCACGTTGTCAAAGAGTTCGCCGAATCGATGCTCCGAACGGTCAAGCAATCGTACCCCGAGGATGTCGAGTCCGTCCTCGGTGAGTGTACCGGTCTTATCGAAGCAACACACGTTAATCTTCCCGCCTATATTGATTCGAGTGGGAGAGATGCAGAATATCCCCAGCTTACGAAGACGACCGATCGCAAAGCTGGTACCGATGGACAAGGTGACTGGGAGAGCTGGAGGAACGACGACCGTAATGAGGTCCAAAGCGCGGATAATGACCGTGTTCCACCTAACCTATAGTACGCAAGTCAGAATGGAAGAAAAAGGTCGTTCAATAATAATTCACCCCGAGCCTGACAAACTGAATGGCACTGGCGACGAAGCCCAGACTGGCAACTCCAGCGAGGACAATGATGAAACGGATCGAGTCCCGATAAAACTTGAACCCGATTGGCTTTGGAAATAACATCGACCGGACAAGGGCGCCTTTAGTCGTATTGAATCCTGTCCGGCGGCCTCAGCATGCTTGAACTCGAGGGGAAGACAGACATCACCTGTACGAACGACAAAACCAAAGGCCGATCTTCCGACACTGCCGTCAACAGCGAGCGCACCACGAAGACGGACGACTCGGGTGCCAGCATAAATGAAACTCTTGGCTAAATTGCCCTGAATATCCTTGGAGTCTCGCCACCTTGCAATGTCCTCATCTTTTGCTGGATTTTTTGAGACTGGCACACTCTCGCCAGTGAGCATGCTCTCGTTCACAATGGCATCGCCGGACAAAAGGAACATATCTGCTGGGAAAAGTGGCGCACGCAGTTCGGAGAGATTCACAATGTCTCCTGGTACAAGTTCCGAAGAGTCGACGGTAGTCCCTAGGCAAATCCCTCATCCATGACAGCGGACGCACGGAGAGAAAAAGAGCCTACACTTTCCGTCCACGTAGACGGTGACTTCGCATGAAAAGCGCGACATCTCGCGCATCCGCTTGATGGTCTATGGGATATTCAGTACTCCGCACCGAGCTCTGAGGATCTAAACTCACCTTCTTGGTATCCACGAGCGTTGTTGCCATACTCAATATAGATATGAGCGCAATACAGGAGGCATAATAATAGTAATCATCGATAGACCATAAGAAGATGCTCGCAATTTGGAAGACATAGAATGGATGGATGATCTTCTCTGATATTAGCTTATTGCACGGCATCTCTTGCTCACACATACCTCATCTACAAGCAGTGCCAAAGTTGATTTCCCCGCAATGTCAAGTAAATTAGAGCCAAATAGTGTCAGACGTTGTTTCCTGGTATCTTGTGATAAGCCATTCTGCACGGCTTGTGTTCCTGTCCAAGTCGGGTCTCTCCAGTCCCTAGAATAACATAAGAAGGGTATGTGATTGTTCTGAACCACAAACCAACCTGACGATTGTGAACAATCCTGTCCGAGTGTCCAAAGCAAACCGCGAGTAACGGTAGTCAACTATATGGAGGTCTTCTAGCATTTCAACCTTATTATCGCGGTTATCACCATTCGTTTCCGATCTCGAAGATACCGAGATTTTCCGAGTCCGTCCATTCGACTCTGGTAAGGCACTAGGAAAGACAGTCAACCGCTCATAAAGGTATGAGATACGTTTGACAGGAAAGAGTGTTATGTCCCGGTGTGGAGACTGGACGTTGTGAGATGCAACTGCGTTTCACGTCAAGTGCGCACGTACCTCGATGACCACGAAACCATGCTTGAGCTCCTTGAAAGCCTTTTCACGAACCACCCATCGGAGCCACAAGCGAGGGAGCCAATGCCCGAGGAGCACGAGCACCCCAAAGGTCAGCACGCTCATTGCCCACCAAAGCCGTTGACGCCAAAGTATGATTTCGTAGCCAACAAAGCGCAGAGTGATGTCCTCGTCCGCGACATATATTGTCTGTCTGCTAGGCGGACCCGGTGGTGGTGGTTCCAGAGACTGTAGAGGGGCGTCTATTTCTATGCGAACTTCGTCTCCGAAGATCGGGTCTGGTGGGAATAGCGGTAAGTGCGAAGGACCGCTGGGGGATGGTGGTTCTGAGCCAAAGTCGACCTCGCTTGCAATAGGGCTGGATATTCGTGAAACATGAGACCCGGCGCTGTCGTCTTCCTCGCCTGAGGAGTAGCCCCAGCGCTCATCGCGTCCGTCCTCCGACTCGGGCCCATACTCGGACCCAAGTCCCGAGCGTCGGGAAGGCGAGATGGAGCGAGAGAGGGATGCCCGACGAGTCGAGGGTTCCCGCCCGCCTCTACCGAACAAGTGAGCGATGTTCTCGAACATGGAGGACCTGTTCATCATCGGCGAAGATGAACGCCTTGTTCGCCTCCTATTGTTATCGAGCAGCGAGTCGTTCTCGTATTCTTCCCCACTTTCTGCTTCACTCACCGCAGACGCTTGTGAAGTCTGGCTCTCGGTACTCATTCTACGTTTTCCTCGTGCGCGCCCGGAGAAAGGACCCAGAACTGGCCCGTCCTCGCTGCTCCTCCTGGTTCTGGGCCATTCAGAGCTTCGTCTGTTTTCCAAACCCCGTTCGGTATAGGACATCCTTGAGACGCTGGACGGTACCGCTATGTGACCTGGACCATCGAAGAGTGCGCCTTCGGCGTTGTCGGGGTCGCCGTACTGGGAATCTCGACGTGCTTTGGAGTGTTGTGCGACTGCATCGTTGATATCGATGGCAGACGCGCCTTCCGTGTAGTCATATACAGAGTTGGAGGCTCTGACAACCATCGTGTTCGGTTGGGAAGCGAGGAGTCAGTGGCTCATGATGGGAGGAAGGTACTCGACCGTTTTTGGCAGGTCTCGCTGTCCGAGTCCGCGTCACAACTGCATTGCAGACCAAAAGTAGAGAGCAACGGTACATAACTAGCCTAGATACCTCCAAATCAAAAAGAAACAAATGAACGTGAACACCACGCCGCCCAGAAAGATGTACATGTCTTGTGTGCTGCGCAGCCACGTCAGTCACCCACATCAACAGGAGTTGGTGAGGGTCATACCTCCGTCGTTCGATCCAGCCAATCACATCACGACTGAGACCCAACGTGTTTGCGGCATCGAGCAGACGTCTCTGCGTGCCCTTTAGCACGTTGCGCTGGTCGACAAGGTTGTCCAAGACTTCGCGACCCTGGGCAAGGAATTCATCGAGCCTCGCTTCTGTGCTCTGTATGAAAGAGTGTTCACGAAGTGTGTGATGCTCGCGCAGGGTCGCGTTCGGGAGTGCTGCCGGCGTTCGGAAAGGGGACTCAGAGAGCTGTGAGGACGTGGGAGCGTTCAATTGGCTAGTTGGTGCAAAGCGTCTTCGTGCATCGGATGCAGAGGGTGAGTGGATACCCGAGGGTGTGCCCTGGAGGAGTTCGTTGCGTTGGGATACTGCTCTCTATGCGACATGCTATAGCAAACAAAGACGATGGTTGGAGGAGCGTACCTCGCTCCTTATGCGCTCAAACTGACTCTTTAGGTCTGCATAGTCTGCGCGAAACTTTTGCACGCGCCTGCAGGGCGATGAGCTGCGGAGAAGGTGGGGAAGAAGGACATACATCTGTCCCTTCTCCTGCTTTGCCTTTATTATTTCTCGCTTTATCATGGCGTCATAGTCTTCAATGGTGCGCTGCATGGCGGCAAGGGACGCGGAAATCTGTCCTACCAAGACGGTGAGGGGCGGGTGTGAAGAGCGCGGAGTAGACTAACCTAGGAGGGACGCGGAATTGTCGCCATTTCTGAAGCGTTCAATGTCGGCGGTGAGCGAGTTTGTCTGTCTTGTGCCGAGAGTGTAGAGCGAGTTCATCGAAGAATGGAAGAGAGCAAACCGGAAGATGCCGGCCGGATGACCCGGCCCACGCCGACTACACGCTACGACTACTACCGGGCCTGGTCCGCCTTTTCGGTCCGACGTGCGAGCTGTCTCCGTCGCTCCGCTCGACGCACAGCCTTGGTCTCATACTTGACCTTGCCCGTCTTCCTCCTCTCCCTCTTCACCACATCTGGCGCCGGTCCGCGTGCCGGCAGCGGTGGTGGTCCGTGCAGCAGCGCAGAGAGATCAAGGTCTTGTACCACTGTCACCGTCGCCAGCTGCTCCTCGCCCTCGTACTCTTCCTCCACCTTCTCCAGTTCACAGGACACTCCCCCCCACTCGTCATCGTCGTCCTCTGTTTACACACGGATCAGGACGGCATGTGGGATGTCGCGTTGCCGTACCTGCAAAAGCCCCGCATGCCTGCTCAACTTCGGCGGCATTCCGTGCGGCCCGTTCCGCGAGAGCACGGCGTTGCTACGTGGCGATGAGAAGGGCGAGCAATGGAGCATGGAATCGTACCTCTCGCCGCGTCTCCAGTCGTTCCTGCTTCTCTCTCAGTTGTGCCTTTTTCTTTGCCTCCTCGCGTCGTGCGACCTTGCGCTTGTGGAATCCGGTCAAGAAGGTTCTGCGGTGGGTTGGTCGCGTGCACCCTGAAAACGAGAGGCCACCCACCTCCGAGCGTCGTCGTCGAACACGACCTCCTTTATCTGGGCATGTTTGGCGCGTTTTTTGGCTGCGATCGCCGAGTGGGACTTGGTGAGGAGGGCGACGTTCATGGTCAGAGGCTAGCCGGGGCGGGGATATCCGAAGTTTACATAATTGAAGGGATCGACTACTTGGGAATGTCTTCCATGTCGGATGCGTTATAAGACTCGCTCTCAGGCGAGACAGTCCACTCCTTTCCCCCTCCCAAAACAATGCCCGCCCTCACCTTCCCAGACTCAATCCCCTCCCTCGACGTCCCCCTCATCCGCGACATTCAAAATCCTTACCCCCCCCCCCCCCCCCCCCCCCCCCCCCCACCCCCCCCCCCCCCCCCCCCCCCCCCCCCCCCCTTCTTCACTCGGTTGTCGGCCCAACACCCCCCTTCTATTCCC
>JBBPMA010000083.1:11276-40166 GCA_038090075.1 Xanthoconium purpureum
CCTCGACGTCCCCCTCATCCGCGACATTCAAAATCCTTACCCCCGTCCTCCCCTCCCCCGCCCTCACAGACTCCCCCTCGACCCCGTCTACACTCACGCTCATTTCGATAGTGGTGGTACCAGCAACTCGCACTATGATAGGCTCTACCACCCCTCCTCGCCACCCCACTTTCCCCCCTTCCCCGCTTCATCAACCGTGTTCACCCACTTCGCTCTCCCTCAACCATCCGCCAATTGGCAGACGCACCTCCATCACAATCCCTATCCTCCCCCGCAACCCCCTCAGCTCGTTCATAAAGTTTGGATCCTCGACTGTCGATCCTGTGGCACATTTCTGACAAATCGTGGCATGAAAGCAAGTATTCTCCTCAATCATTCATCAAAGTATTCCTGCCCCTCCGTACTAACCCACTCTTCCAGGCTGTACTGTTACTCAGACCAAACGTCTCTCTCTTCTCTACCGATGCCCTCCCTGTAAACTGCTCCGCATACTCCACAAATCCAGATGCCCTCCGTCCTCCCCCTTGCCGTCCCTCCATGGCTCCATCTGCCTTGCGTACCTGCGAGTGTCTCACTCAGACGCTCTGTTGCCACACCTGTGGTAGCGCCGTCGGCTACATGATCGTCATTCCCGTGAGATTTCTCCATTCGACCTGTTTCAACTTGATGGACGCACTTTGACCCTGTTCAATTAGTGTTCCAGGTGTACGTCTTCCATTTCCGCAACAAATCGTGCGACTAACGGCCACCGGTTCGTTTTCCACTCGACCGAAATCGTTGCCTCGGAGCGACACCACGTCCCTGACGAACCCGGCGTCTTGCCTTTCGAATATCACACACCTCCTCCGCCACCTTCGTCCCCACCCCCGCTGACGCCTGCATATCCTGCCATCTTTCACTCTCCCGACGTGGCACCACACCGGCGGCCCGGTAGCTTTGTCCCTTCACAGGCGTTTCAAACATCCTCGCCGTCACCAGGGTCTGATTATTTCCTCTCCCCACGAATGGAATCACCAGACTCGGCTGCCTCTTCGGTGCCCTCTTCACCCGACCTGCTCGCTACTGTCCCACCGGCTTCGCCTCGACGATCTCCTCGACCCTTTCTCCAGAACCCGTTTCCCCATAACTCTACGTCTCAGACATTACCAGAAGCAAGAGGAATAACGTCGGAGCCTTCCCCCCGGAAACTCAGGGCGGGGGACGTACTTTATTGGCACCATCTCACAAAGCACGGCGAAATACCAGGCGTCGAGGAAGATCCACGAGCCAGGATACCGAATCGAGGAGGCACACTCAAGTTTCTCGATCGGTGATAACATCCGGATCCGCGGAACGAAACTCCGTTTTTCACATTTAAGCGACGAGGACGTCTTAAGGAAGCATCTTGCATGGTATCTTCACGACATCAAACGCAACCGACCACTGTCATTTTTTGGCGAGGGACCGTTTTTGGTATCTATTTCATTCGAATGTTCCAACCCCACTGTGCATTTTACGACTCACTGAATACCACGATACCCTCATTCTTTTCCTATGGTTGTCAACTGTGGACTTGTACACACCTCACCAGGTTTATATCCTGACATACTATTTAGACATTGTCAATGTTTTCTCACATGAAAATCGTTTTGTAGATTTAGGGTCGAGGAATCAATGAAAGCCGACGCCTGCTCCACGCTCACGAGCACCTTGTGATTCTTGGACACACAACGCCTAACCTACCCTTGTAAGGTGACACAGTCCATGCTTATCCCCCTATCTCGTGCCTTGTGACTAGAGCATACTAATTATAAAGGTTCTGCGCTCAATCTGCGGAGCTGCCTAAAATAATCTCCCCTCAATTCGCACCTTGAGCCATGGCCACTTTCCTAAAAGTCTCGGGGACCAAGATCGTCGACGAGGATGGCAACGAAGTCATCCTTCGCGGAGCTGGTCTCGGCGGGTGGATGAAGTACGTCCCATCACCGTATCGCGAGCATAAGGCTTATCATCGCCGACATCACGCGTAGCATGGAGAACTTTATATCCGGCTACCCTGGTTGCGAATTCCAGATTCGCGCTGCCCTGGTAGACGTCGTCGGACCCGCAAAGTCCGCATTCTTCTTTGACAAGGCGAGTCGCCCAGCGAATCGCTGTCTTTCTTTCTGCTCGGTTTCCTTTCGCTGACGACCTCTCTCGCCAGTTTTTGGAATATTTCTTCCAAGAAGGGGATGCCAAGTTCTTCAAAAGCCTCGGATTGAACTGTATCCGCCTGCCGTTCAACTATAGGCATTTCGAAGGTGACTTTGGCAGAAACGTCGACCCTAGTTCTCTTATCAACATCTATTCCCAAGATGACATGAACCCCCGCGTACTCAAGCAGGAGGGCTTCAAACACCTCGATCGGGTCATCGACTTCTGTGCCCAACAAGGTATCTACACCCTCCTCGACCTCCACGCCGCACCCGGAGGACAGAACACGGACTGGCACTCCGACTCTGGTACTCACATCGCCAACTTTTGGATCCACAAGGACTTCCAGGACCGTACGATCTGGTTGTGGACCGAGCTCGCGAAGCACTATGCCGGAAACAAGTGGATCGCGGGATACAACCCCCTCAACGAACCCACAGACCCATCGCACGCGGGCCTCGTCCGCTTTTACGAGCGCGTGTACGAAGCAATTCGCGCAGTCGACACCAAGCATATCATCTTTCTTGATGGTAACACGTTCGCGACCGACTTTTCCCACTTTGGCGACGTGCACAAGAAGTGGGCAAACACGGCGTACTCGATTCACGGTAAGAACGCCCGCACGACACTCTCGGCTAACAAGGTATCTTATCTCCATTCTATTTCTGGCTTAGATTACTCCACGTTTGGTTTCCCTGGCTCCCCAGAGTATACCAGCAGCGACGAACAACGCAGACGACTCAGGAGGAGCTACGAGAAGAAACGAGAGTGGTTGGACCAGCGCGGTCTGTGTGTCTGGAATGGCGAATGGGGCCCCGTCTATGCGCGCAAGCAATACGATGGCGACGCCACCGATGCCATCAACGAACGGCGCTACCAAGTCCTCAAAGACCAACTTGCCATCTACAACCAGGCAAGTTCCCCCCCCCCCCCTCTTGCTCTGCTCGTCTGGCCATCATCGCTAACTTGCACCCCAATGTCAACGCGTGCAGGACCGCCTGAGCTGGTCGATCTGGCTGTACAAAGACATTGGTTTCCAGGGCATGGTCTACGTCTCGCAAGAGACCAAGTACATCACCCTCTTCAAAGACTTTTTGGCCAAGAAACACCGTCTTGCGGTGGACGCGTGGGGCGCGGACGTCTCTTCGGTCAAACACATCTACCAACCCCTGATCGACCTCATTACCAGCGAAATCCCGCCAGAGAACCAGGTGCTGTACCCCGCGCCTGTCTGGAAGTTGTCAGACCGCGTCGGTCGGCTGTCGCGCTGCATCCTTTTTGCCGAGTTTCTTATCAAGGAGTGGGCGGAACATTTCCGCGGGATGAGCGAGGCCGAGTTGGACGAGATCGCGCAGAGCTTCAAGTTTGAGAATTGTATGCATCGGGACGGCCTGAACAAGATTCTTACCGATAACGCAGCAAAAGTTGCAGGATTGCTTCTGAATTGAAAAATGTACTAAGACGTGATATTTTGTACACTATGAACACCTTGCTCGTAAATCAGACACGTCTACCAACAAAACCCGTAAACATTAAATATGCCCAGAAATAAATTTCTAAGGTGCGATGCGATAAATACCGTGCGGCCAGACATCCATGATGAATTGCAGTGTCATGATACACGATATCGGTCTATGGAGTCAACAATCGTTTTGATCAAGGCGAGCCTCTAGCCAGTCCACGAAGAAGTTTGAGGGATCAACAACAGGCCGGGCGGATATCTCATCTAAGATCCGTCGTGCGACGGCAGGACCGCTCTGCTCTGCTCGCCCAAAGCCTGCCAGACAGTCTCTGCGATAAGCGTCCTCTGGGACGTCCATAAGTGCGGCCACAGAACTGACTTGAGGGCCAAGGACGCTTCCGAAATGCTGCACGCGCAGTAGCACCGGAAGAGCAATCAAGGTCGGGAGCTCATCCGTGAGATCGTGAAGTTCATCGGCGATCTCCTTCGGCGGCTTCTTGACCGCAAGCAACGGGTCGTCGGCAATCTCGAGCAACGACGCCAATGCTTCCAAATTGACCAATGCTTCATCCACCGCTTCGCGAGCGACCTGTGTGCGAGTCGGGCGAGGAAAGTGTGAGAAAATCTCGCACAACGCCTTCGCGTCGACTACGGTTGTCGACATAATTACGGGCGACGCTGGACGCGAAGCACATTTGACGTTGAACAATCCAGTGGGAGCAGTGACCGGCAGAGTCTTCGGGGAGAGTGTATATTGTCCTTTCTCAGAAAGTACCACCGAGGTAGAACTTTGGTTCACCACCGAACGATGTGACAATGCAACAAGTGCCCGCCACACGATGGAAATCAGAAATGAAGCGAGCAGCGGATCTGAGTGGTAGGTGTGCGCATAGCGTGCAAGTGCTCGACCGTAGACGGGAACGGAAGACTGAAGTGCAGTGATCGAAGGGTGTACAGATCCCTTCACTTTGTGAGGAGTCGTTTTGGCGGGAACCTCTAATGCGTCAAGGAGGGGGATCAATACCTCCTTGATTCCTGTGATCAATGGTGTGATGATGCGACCAATCAGGGAGACAAGCCCCGCGCGTATGGACTGCAATCCGTCGCCACGACTGTCAGTATTGACGCCTAGAGCCATATCATCGAAGATCGAAAGCAGTTCTCCTGCAAAGTCCGCGATGGCCAGTGCATGAAGCTGAGTTGCGTTTGGGGTTGGCATATGGAGAGTGGGCGCCGACGGCTGAAGAAACGTAGGAGAAGATAGCAGAGGTAGGAGGAGAGTTGACAGATTGCTCAAGAGAACAGACAGAGGTTTTTGGAGGGCACGCAAGATGGCCCTATGCAAATCCTTGTTGTCATGTGCTGCTGCTAATTCGCTGAAAATCGCATTGAGCAAAACGTAAAGGTACAAAGTAGGTTGCAACATACGATGCAATCAGATTACCCAAGGCGCGGCCACGACCTGCGGGAATCGGCCGTCTACCACCGACCAGCTCGCTCGATTGGGAAGGGCCGGAGGGGTGAGCGATTGCTTTGGACACTGCCTCGTTTAGTCGTAGACCGAGCGCTTCCAAATACGATCCATCTTGGATGAGAGGAGCGCGAGTAGGTGAAGTTACTTGTGTGAGGGAAGAGCGTCTAAGATTGAACGGGACTCTAGTGAGCGATCGAGCCCTCTCTGCGACCACAGGCGAGCCAGGGGGAGTGGAGGGTGAAGGAGGACGGCTGGTGGGTCCAAAGATGGATTGGTTCTTAGGTGCATAGATCATCTCAACGATGTATTAGTATGTGGGGAGTGAACTGTGGTCGTGTGAGCAGCGTCGCAAAGAGTGCTATCCCATTAGCCAGGAGACGAGGCCGAGGGTGATTGAGGGCTAGGCCTTAAGGGGGGCGATCGATGTCGACAAGGAATACAACAAGTGGTGCGAAGCGAAGAACGTGCAGGGTTGGGCGCCGAGTGCTGAGGGGGTTCAATTCGTAAGCCAGTAAGCGCGCGGGCAAGGAGCACACGAACGTGGAACTTTGCGAGTGCAAGATCATAGATCGCTTGAAGAGTGTTGCAGAGATATTGCAGAGGAGACTTAAGGCGACTGGAAGAGATCGAAAGCGATCCTTGTCGAAAACTTCAGCGCGCTCGGAGCTTATGAGCTTCAAGTTGTGACTCGCTCCCACGGTGGTGGTCCAGGCTTTATCACATGTGAATGAGTCAATCTACGATCTAAATATCCTCCATCAATCTCTTGATCGAGGTTCGCAGCTCCAAATCGTCACAACGCAAGCGCCATAAACAACTCTCCTCTTCACCCTCACGCAGTCGGAGTGTCGCGGATTGCCTCGGTCCTGGCCCCTGCACAAGGACCTTGAGTTCACCTGCAGGAATAACCAAAGTGAGCCAGAACTTGACGCCAACAGGATCCCCGCGCACCTTCGAACGGAGGTTGATCGGTTGCAATCACTCTCATCCGGTACTGCAACGATTGTAACAGCCGCACGATCATGTCCAACGAGGCTTCACACCATCCCCGAACATTTGTAGTCTCCATAGAGTCCCACGCAACCTCGAAATCGCCATCTGTTGACTCCTCTTTTGCAGCTTCCGCGATGAAAGGGGAATCGAGTGCGATAAGATCAATCCGGGATGCCTATCACGCTAAATCAGCTCGGGCCAACGTTTTTGAACAGTGGCGAACCAAGTCATCCCGTGCTGACTCTGCCGCAAGCTCGCGTACCCTGCCACTCTACTTCTGTTTGAGCCCACCACATGATAAACGATTCGGCCGATTCGTACCTCGGGTGAATGAAGCGGGCTCTGTGCCACTGCCAGTGTCAGCTCCCCAGGAGTGATGGTCTTGGAAAGCTCATTCAACGCGTTCGACGCTTCACTTGCACGAGATAAGCTTCTTGTGCTGCCCTCTGAACTTGAGACCGAACTCCTCGATCGCCGCGGGCTGGAAAGATGTCTAAGGCTAGGAAGTGGCTGCGGAGCTGCATACGCCTCATATCGTAACCTTCTAGTGGATGTTGTCCCTCGAGAGGGCGATAACTCCAATAAATATCCGCGCCCCGAGGATGTACTTCGGGGGGACTGTGTGGGCGTCGTGTTCGGATTTGACCGATAACTCGTCAACGCGGAGAGAATGTCGGGCAGCTCGTCCAGAGTCAGTATAGTTTCCTTTCCACCGATATCGATATCTCAACTCACAGAAGACGATGGTGCCCTCGAGATGATCTCGGCAAGAACAGGACGTTGGGTAGAGAGTGTCAAGAATTGCTCACATCTCTGCAGCAGAAGTCAATGAATGGGGTTATGCCGCGTACGTTAGACCTACTCTACGGAGATAAGTGCCGGAAAGTTGCGACAGTCCTCGGACAGCAGCAGTAACTTGTTCAGGGACTTCATCGCACTCGACAGATAATCTCAACATCGTGAGTAAGCATGCGTCTTGAACGGACGCTTGGAAAAGGCCGTCAACGTAGTTTTCGCACAGGTTAGTTTACTCACGAGCGTAAGAAGCCAGTCTCCCTGCTATACCGCGGAGCATCTCCAATGGCGATATTGGAACTTTACCACAGTACTCGCTTACGAGGGCCGAAATCACCACCATCATGGTTGGTCCCACGCGCACTTCAGGTTCCGTCAGAGAAACAGCCAGCGCAGTAACACATGATATCCTAGGGGAGATTTCTCCTTCAGGCAAGTCAGGCAAACCCAGACTCTACAGGTAATGGAGCGCACTTTCCCGGATTCCTTCCAGGATCCGCTGGACGCTGAGATCGAGGACTGGAAGATTCATTGTTGAACCGTACTCTCCTCCTTCCGCGACTGAAAACAGGTCTTTCAAACGCCTTGCATATTGGTCCACGTCATTCGTGTCCTGCATGTCGATGATTTCGAGTAGACGTGAAACATATTCATTTTTGTCGGACAGAGAGTGCGATGACGACAAATTGTGCAGAGCCTGTGAATAGTATGTCTCAACGATACTTGGATCCACAGAATGGAGAATCTTGAGGGTCTAATGGTGGAAGTTGTCAGCTCACCCGTTAATACGACGCAAGGATGAATTACCGTCTTTCTGATCAATCTATCTGGCGAATCGAGAAGTTTCATAACCCTCTGAACTTCCCATTTGTCCAATACGGCTACAGTATTAGAATGTGTCCCAGCCCAGATGCTAGGATCTAGACAGCTCAAACAGGACACGAATAAGAACACGTCATTAGGATCACTCGAAGACAGGAAATGTCGGATACTAGTGATAGCAGCAGTTGTCAGTCGAGAGTCGCGGAGTGCCTCTGGACTGACGGTTGACAAAAGCACAAAAGCGTCACGAAGTACAGCTGCATCGTGCTCAGTCGATGTTGACTAAAGTCTATATGCTCTTACCTCGATTTGGGACCGCTGAGACGCGCCTGATGATGTTTAACACAATGGGAATACTCCCTGACTCGAGACTGTCAGTGTG
Organism: Xanthoconium purpureum; assembly: GCA_038090075.1. NCBI lineage: Eukaryota > Fungi > Basidiomycota > Agaricomycetes > Boletales > Boletaceae > Xanthoconium > Xanthoconium purpureum. The sequence goes on from JBBPMA010000083.1 coordinate 19,377, forward strand.
TTAAAGCCAGGTCGTAAGGTACAGTGATCAGCGTACTGACTTCAACTCGCCCCTGCGAAGTGTCCGCAGGATGCTAAAAACCGAGCTAGGTTCGTTGGACTCGCGGTACTGGCGCTGAAATTGGGAGTTCAAAAGCTTTCCAAGGTGTTCCGAGTGTTTGAGCTTGAGATAGTGTGGTTAGAACACGAAAGAAGAACACACATCTACATACTTTCCCCATAATCGTAGATATTGATGCAATCTCGGAAGGGTCGGACGATAGACGATATTGTATCACGTCTTCCAAACGTGCCAGACGTTCAGCATCCCCTTGGAAAAGGGTATAAAATGCCATTAGGGCACGTCGTCGCACGGCTACGCTAAAACCCGAGTTTTCAATACACAGGGTCGGTCGACGTACAACTAAGAGTTTCTTACGATCGATGCTCGAGAAGAGTTTGCAGGCGGGTATCAACGGCAGGGATGACGTCCTCGTTAGGTACTTGTATGAGCACATCGAGAGCGAGACATATTCGAGCTACAGAGCTGCTTTCCAGGTCCTACGGACACATTAGAGACGCGCGCACGCTACTCGACCACAAATGCACTTGCCTTGCGTAGTGTATTTACCAACATGAGTTGAAGTTCGTGATTCGGGGGCATTAGTTCCATGCAGAAGATATAACCTGGATGCCAAGTTGACTCTGCAGCAGCTGGGCGTGAACATCAATACACACCAATTTTCTTGTCCATTGGGGATTGACCAAGCTCCGCAAGATTTACTGCGTGCGGGAAGGCGAATTCCAGATCGCCAGGACTGGCAGTGGACAGAGACATGGTACAATGCAGAATCAAGATCAAACATTCTTTGCAGTACTTCTACGAAGGTGTGGCTTGAAGAAAAATCAGATTGTATTCAAAAGGTTCTACGCACAATTGACAGGTGTGGTTGCTGGAGATTGCGGTGAATAACCTCAAGCTCGTTCAGAAGAATCTGATCGACAGCTTGGGGGGATGCTGCGTTTTCGACTTTACGAACGAGAGCATACTGCGCACGGCTCATTGCGCCAGACGAGATGAATGGAACGTTCATGGTAGCCGACTGTGACCAACGGCCCGGGGAGAGGTTGAGCTGGCCACCGCCGCCAGCCGACTTCGATGCTGAAATAGAGGACCTCTGGTCGAGTGCTACAACTAACCTCCCCTATCTCGAAGACCAAGAAAAGTAGAAAGACCGTCGTTTATCCGCGCCAAGTGACGGCTAATCAGCAATAACTCATCCGCGAGTTTGAAGCAACTTCTTGTCGAAGGAACAAGTTGCCACCAAACATTTACCAACATTATCACGTCTACCACCACCATGTCCTCGTCGCCGGACCAAGCAGCGGCGGCCGCAGCCCATTCGTTTAACAAGGTTTTAAATCAACACAAGTCATCGAAATCAAGAAGGTCTGGAGATCCGGATGAAGGAATGAAGAAGCTCAGACGTATGATTCTTGTAGAGGGCATTCCGTCCAAAATTGTTCGTGGCAACGCAGCATTAACGGACAAGCCAACCGCTCAACAATCGCTTCTCTTACAGGATTCCACTCTCCGTCCTCGGATATGGAAAATTCTCTTACGAGTTGATGACCTTTCAGCGGAGACATTTCTGCAATATGTTTCTCGTGGTCCATGTGAAGTTCGAGAGAAAATCAGGAATGATACCTTCAGGTGAGGTTCAATATTTACCGCAATGACACTATGCTCAACTCTGTGAAGGACTCTAGCGACGGATCGTGGCTTCAAGGAGCGAGTCCGGGAAGATATGCTTGTTCGGCTGTTGGATGCTTTCGTGTGGCGGAATCATGGTGCGTCGCCAGCCATTCCCATGAGTTGACTGTAGAACCTAACACAACTCAAAGACCGCCAGGAGACACAGCAGCTTGGTTTCACATACGTTCAAGGAATGAACGTACTTGCTGCCCCATTTCTATACACAATGCCTTCAGAACTTGAAGCGTTCTTTTGCTTTGCCAAATTTATCGAGGAATCGTGTCCCCTTTATGTGCAGCCAACACTAGAAGGGGTACACAGAGGTCTCAAGGTCTGTTCGTCCTCAGTGTATTCAATGACGCTTAATGGATCCATATAATGCACAGCTCTTGGATCGATGTCTCAAAATAGTAGACCCTGAGCTCTTCAGTTATCTTCGAATGAAGAACCTCTCCGCAGAAATCTACGCCTTCCCATGTTTGTTCTTTCCTTGCCTGTGTCCTCCAGAGACATGCTAATTTCCTTGTAGCTGTCCTTACCCTGTGCGCATGCACACCCCCACTCGACCAAGTCCTGATGTTATGGGATTTTCTTCTGGCTTTTGGTGTACACTTAAACGTACTGTGTGTTATAGCACAGTTGTTGCTCATTCGAGAAGAAGTCATGAGTTCTCCGAGGTTTGATCTCCGCCTACTGCATACAGCACCGCGCTCATGTAATCCTCCCCAGCCCCATGCGCCTCTTACGAACTTTTCCTCCGCTCGAAGCTGTTCCAGTGATTGGGATAGCGGTCACGCTTGTACGAGATTTACCCGCAGAACTTTACGATGAACTTGTTCGGCATCCATACGACGTTCAAGATCTCTGAAACTTATCGGCTCCGCCGTACCTATTACCCTCATCAGCTATCAAGTTGACCGCAGGCGTTCAACAGGCTCTCTGCACCAAATCGTGTAGCATACTAATTTCAAAACTCCTGCATTAAATGTGTTGTATGTAGTCTGCCTTTCGCTTCGTGTCACTTGTCTTTCCCAAATCTTGACCTCGTAAGCCTTCGTCATGTACTACTTTGTCTCTTGCCCCACACCATTATAGCCCTCCTTCTAACCCCATCAGGTCATGCTTCTAAGCTATTCATCGTTTTATACAGCGTCTATGTCTTCACATATGGGAATCCTCTCGTGGTACAAATGCAAAAGTATGAACATAACCTGAGACAGGTGCAACCAACTCTAAATGCTCGTATTCTTCCACGGTCACAGTGCATCTTTGCCGAGCTCGTCCACAAGCAACGCCTCGCTCAACTCATGCAAAAGCTGCACATCGCATGCTGCCGCTTAGACTGGTGACCAGTCCGTCGAAACGTGCCCTTCCGCGCATGTCTGCAGGAATTTTACCATATGGACGAGTGGTAGGATTTGAGAGTGTCTGGTTTGTTCACATAGCGGGGTGTGCCTTCCATCGACGTCATTGGCATTCAAACCATCCCCGAGTCCCGTGATGCCTCTTGCGGCCGGCTTGCTATGGATTGCCAAAATACCACAAGTGTCAATCTGGCGAAGGTGGTGTACATCGAACGGAGAGAAGATCAGTATGGTGGAGGAAAGCAACTTTTATATTTGTGAGGGATACTTGAACACTTTTCAGTCATACTACTGGTGCACACCATTGTTGTTAGCTCCCCATAAGCGTTTCGCCAACAATTGTAGCAGTGCATCCTTTCCCGGTGTGCCGACAATACAGGTAACATCCATCGACCCACCAAGACTGCCATCATGTATTGTTAGGTGGCCCAACCATTCGTCAGGACCCTTGCGGAGTCCTTCGCTTTCCAGATCAACTTGGGCAGGCACTGCGGTGGATTCTAATAGGCCATGGGGCTGAAGAGATCGTTCTAAAAGACTCTGCACTTCGGATCGGTTGACACCAGGCGCATATGCCGTTTGGTCTCCCCTTCGATCTGCGACCAACATGCCACGTGTGATTTCACCTGTCCTGCAGACACGCATTACTTCATAATCAATTTGTTTCAAAGTGACCCCCTACCTTTCAATGTCAAACTTGCGTTTGACGGCAACCCAACCAGGCAACAGCCCAGGCAAGGCATTTTCCTTGACTACAACCTCCGGAGGGTTTTCAATGGCACACCAAACAGCGACCACGTCATGGAGTTCTAGAGCATCCTTCCCAAACGAGACCATAACTTCTCGCGCGCGCTCCAAGAACGAGCTTGTAAAGTGAGTCAAAGGTGACTTCGCTGAGTTGACCGAAGGCCGCTGGGTAGAATCAAATGTGGGGTCGATGTGCTGGATATAAAACGGGAAAGGAAGCTCGTGCGGGGTCGTAACATCCAAGGGAACTAGGAGAACGCGTTCTAGTGGGAGACCACTTCCTGGCACCACAGGGCAGAGCAACTCCTTCGCCGCGAATGGGTCAGCGAAAAAATTGACTGTACACATGAGATGGAATGGACGAAACACGTAAGGATACAACTCTTACACTCTGCAACAGGTGTCGTGTTTCCTGGGACATCCAAGGCACCGCCCATGATGACAACTCGGCCGATTCGCGTTCTTATACTTTGATGGTGCTCGCGGTTAAGCATGGCAAGGTTTGTCAGGGGTCCAAGAACGATGTATGTAACGCTCCTTTCTGGGCGTGACTCGAGGAGATCTAAAACGACATCAATTGCGGATTTCGTTGTCGCAACAAAGTTAGATTTGAAGTTATGGTGTTTATCGGAGAGGGAAACATTCAGGTCGGGGTGACGTTCAACAACATTGCCTAGACCGTCTCTGCTGGACGTTGAGGAACTCCACAATGCCCTCACAAGATGAGTAACTCACTTTCCATGGAAATACTGAGCGAAATGGAGACCGCCTTGAAGTGGGCCACCAGGACCGAGAGCAAGGACTGGTGGAACGTTCGGGGTATAGTTTGGGAACCTTTCCTTGTCCTCGGGGTGTCCAGCAATATGACGACCAACAGCCTGGTACAGCTTATAGACATTGGCGCTGTTGGCGGATCAGAATGTTGAGTAAACATAAAGCAAGTTGGTAGCTGGACGACCCACTATGCCGCATGGACATCCGTGTTGCCTAGAATCGTAATTGATAACACCTTCGCTATCTTTTGTGTTTACGCACCGAAAGACACTACGATGGCAAGAATTTCGAGCTCGGGAGAAGCGAGTGCTAACAGGCTGAGTAAAGAGATATCAGAGAAGAAGTGCCAAACGACGTATAAAACACGAACATAGCGAGAACATCGTCCACACCGGGGTCTGAGTCGACTCCAGCCAACGTCAGATGCATACACGGAATACGCATCGGCCTATGCTTACTGATAACTGGTGTCTTTTGTTGACTTGACGGTAGCATGCCTATTCAGGGGATAACGATGGGAGGTTGTGGAGAGTAGCGTCGAAGAAGGGTAAGAAAAAAGTTACGATTTAACGAAACTACACGCGTCGCGGATGGGAATCCATGGGTTAGAGTAAAGCCATTTATTCTCCTAAATATGACGGAGTTGGAATGCGACGAAGTACATGGCGAATCGGTTTCTACGGTGACTTGAGTCTCAAAAATGACCCTGCAACAGTTATGGACTGCACATCGGTACAAAAGGCAGTCGTAGCGTAACTAGGAGCTGTGGCAGAGGGTGGTCAGTGAAACGGTTGCGTGGAGAAGTAACAGAAAAAAGGGTCAGAGATCTTGGTGGAAAATGGTCTCATCGGGCGAACCCTCTGAAGTAGCAAATATTGAAGAATAACATCATACGAGGGAAAAACTGACGGAAACACCCACCTCACGAACGGAACTAACGTGGACAAGATGCGCAACACGTGTCAAAAACAACTATGTGCGGGAACAGCCGATAAACTGTGCAGTTGAGTCACGGTGGCTGTCACGTCACGTACTGATGGGTCTTCGCGACGTCGAGTGGGAGCGACACTTTAACCAACGATGGCGGAATCACTGCGCTTCCTGGGCTCGCTATCCGGCCACAAGGGCTGGGTCACGGCCGTTGCGACGTCCTCAGAGAACCCGGACATGATCCTCACTGCATCCCGTGGTACGTCTTGCTCACATCTACCACCGTCGCTCGTCTTGATGGCCCACAGACAAGACCATCATCGTCTGGCAATTGACCCGCGACGAGGATGCGTACGGCTATCCGAAACGTATCCTGCACGGTCACAACCACTTCGTCTCCGATATCGTCATCTCCTCCGATGGCCAGTTCGCCCTCTCCGCATCTTGGGACCACACCCTCCGTCTCTGGGACCTCAACACCGGTCAAACAACGCGCCGATTCGTTGGACACAGCTCAGACGTTCTTTCCGTCAGCTTCAGTGCCGATAACAGACAGATCGTCTCAGGGTCCCGCGACAGGACCATCAAGCTTTGGAATACCCTCGGAGAGTGTAAATACGATATCAAGGACGACGGCCACACGGAGTGGTACGTGATCGCTCCGATACTTCTCTTCGAATTGTCCTGAGACCGCTCGCAGGGTGTCTTGCGTCCGGTTCAGTCCCAACGTCATGAACCCTGTCATCGTCTCTTGCGGTTGGGACAAGGTGGTCAAGGTGACGTCATTAGCGTTTTGAACCCACACCACGCATCCTTATTCGCAGTACAGGTTTGGGAGCTCTCCAAGTTCAAGTTGAAGACAAATCACTACGGCCACACCGGCTACATTAACACCATCTCTGTCTCCCCCGATGGCTCCTTGGCCGCATCAGGTGGCAAGGATGGCATCACCATGCTTTGGGACCTGAACGAGGGCAAGCACCTCTACTCCCTTGAGGCAGGCGACATCGTCAACGCTCTCGTCTTCTCCCCCAACCGTTACTGGCTATGCGCTGCCACTGCCAGCTGTGTCAAAATCTTTGACCTCGAGAGCAAGTACGTTGCTTACCTCGCTCGCCTGGCATTTTATAAAACTTACATCCTCTCAGATCGATAGTCGACGAGCTCAAGCCTGAATTCGTAGACGTCGGCGCTAACTCGCGGGAACCCGAATGTGTGTCGATCGCATGGTCTGCTGACGGCCAGACTTTGTTCGGGGGCTTCACTGACAATCTCGTCCGTGTCTGGACTGTTACGGCTTAAAAATTCCCCATGGGAAGTTGTGCGAGGGGAGGACGTGCGGGGCATCCCCTGTGTATCGTCTTTACTTTAGCAGCGAGAGGCATATCAATTCCATTACGATCTGTACGTCATTGCGACTGTGAGTGACACTACACCCCCTCGGCTTCCATCATGTTGCGCCTCCGCTCGTTGTAGTTCCAGCGATCGAGCCCTCCGAAATCGATCCTGATGGCACCGGAGGATAAGTTCACCTGGAGTTCGCAGATGTGCGATACTCGTGCTCGCCAGCTGTCTCCACTTTGATTCGAATGAGTTTCGCACGACACTCGGTGGAATGACCCACGGACTTACGTCGCGGTACCGTACATGTCTCCGCTTTGGTTTACGACGCGCACGCATTGATCGATGTTTGACTTGGTGTCGTATATCCATACGTTCTTTCCTCGGTAGAATTCTTGCCAGCCGTGGCAGTCCACGAGCCTGTTCGGGGGATCGATCCGCTTCGCGCCCTGAGAGAGTGTGGGCGACGGGCGGACATCAACATCGTTGAAAAGGCGCAAAACCGTCAAGTTTGAGACGTTTATTAGGAGCTCGCGCTCTGGCGCAGAAGATGGATTAATGATGTGGAAGATCGCTGGAGAACCGCCTGCGTCCGAATCGTCGTCGTCGTCACTGTCGCCCTGTTCGTCTCCCTCCACGCCATCGGGTTTTGACGCGTTCTCACCCATATCGTCGCTTCCTTGGATGAGTTCTTTCTCGCTATCCCGAAGACGGGTACAAAATTCCGCCCAGGAAGCTTCATCGGAAAAGTCTGTGCGGACAATCAGACCCAACTCGGGCACATCGCGAGTGACCCCATCCAACGGGTCAGGATCACTGTCAGCAGACTCCGCAGTCGGCGGTATCTGCTCTGGCAAGATATCCTGAGAGTTCAACTGATCAGTGTGCGTTGGGGGGACAGATCCTGGCATGCTTACATGTCCCGGTTGGCGTAGCGAGGCCACACCACCTGACCCTACCGCGGCCCAAAATTGCTGCGCTACCCTCAATCTCCACCTTCTGCGACCTTCTCCTGGGTAACGCCGCTTCGCTTCAGTGTAGTCCTGCTGACCGTATCCGTGAGTACCGATTCCTCTGACGGCCACTTCTGTACTCACGACAATGAATGGGAGGAGAGGTGATGACATCGCCAACCAATCCGACTCGTGCTTATGGCTCCACTTCGGCGGTTGAATTTTTGCCGATGCAACCAAAATCATCCGTTGCACTTGCGGCCATGGTGAAAGTCACCGTGAAACCCCAAAATGCCAGCGAACGAGGTTGTACCTTGTTGTGCCTTGTTGTACATTTTGATCCCGGACCGCTCAGCGTTTCAAGTGACTGAAACGGTGCGGAGCGATCGCAGATTCGGTGATTGCTCGATTTCGAGACTAGACATGGCTCCAAGCCATTGACCATTCTACCAGTAGCAACTAGAGTGGCTTTGATCGAATCTCGTCACGATGTTGACGGCTGAATGGTGACCCGTATCGCGACACTCTGTCTGGACACGGGGACATGCTCTCACCAAACTGACAGCCTCGAGGCAGCCCGGGAAAGCCAGTGAGTGATTTGTGTCCGTATGCTCACTTCGCCTGCAGTTATCTACCCCACACATCGACCCAATTGTTATCTTACTTGCCTGTTCCAGGCGTATCCTGTGTCCACGGCATCTCACGTTACATTCCGGATGTCCGTCAAGTAATTTGAGATGGCTAACCTTGATGGAGCTATATGTGTACTATATCCGCCGTGTTAGAGCTGGAACAACTTCTAGCCGTTCATATAAAGAAATGGGGTCCTTGCCGGTTGTTCTTCTCGGCTCCTTATTTTTGGATTAGTTTGGTTGCTTGCACGAGAAATGGCACCCCCCGCGGGCACGACTGGTATGTTCTCTCTTCGATACTGTCATAGGGTCATTTTCTCCATCTATGATGCTGGGGTTCAGGTTCTCAGCTCAGCCGACGACAATGGGCCTTTGCTTTCGCCCTCGTGACGACACTCTTCTTTACTTGTGAGTTAGTTGTGTGTTGATTATGATAGAGAACCAAGAGCTTAACGAGCTTGACAGGGGGCTTTGCTTATGGTGTGGGTGCTATACTGTGCTATACCAAGCTCGAAGCCAACCACAGTCTTCACTAGCTTCTTGATGTCCTCAACGCTCACTTCCAAACCGTGTTCGGTATAACCAAACTACAGAGCACTCTGCTTCAGCTTGCTTATTTCGTGAGCAAACAAAGACTCCCAGTGTGTCCACAGAATTTCGCTTGACGGGATACCAGGGAGCGTACTTTGTGTGGGCACCTTTCGCAGGCTACTTCGTGAGTCTTCCTTGCGATATGCCGGGATCCGCGGCACTGACTCTGCACAGATGAAACGGGTTGGATACAAGGTGAATTATTCTAGAAAAGATCGGTCCGCACATGTTGATCGGAGAGATAGAAAGGCATCCATATTGGTTTGAGTCTGTACTCGCTTGGTGCTATATTTTTCTGGCCATCTGCCAAGTTCCAGAAATATGGCGGGTTCGTTGGAAGTACATTTGTTATCGGTGGGTGAATCAATCCTTCGTGTGGACGTCGTTCTGAATGGATCGTCATCATTATGTGTTAGGCTGCGGTCTGTCTACTCTCGAGGTCGCGGCAAATTCCTACATTTCAGTCTTGGGAACACCTCAATATGCGGCCGCGCGTCTCAATTTCAGTCAAGGCTTCCAAGGAGTGGCTAGTTTTTCCGGACCTCTCATTGCAGCACGCTGGTTCTTTACCGGCGCGAATGCAACTTCTCTTGGTACGGTGCAGTGGTGTGTAGTGTTTCTCGGGCCCATTTCCATGCAGTCGAAAGGCTGACCTGAATTGTAGGGTTTACCTCGCTGTCGCTGGCCTTGGCATCGTTCTTAATGTTCTGTTCTTGTATGCCCCTTCGTCTCTCACCGTTTCCCACCTTATACGATCCTTCAGCTTTGCAACTCTTCCCGAAATAACAGAGGATGCCCTCGCCGAGGAGATACAAGGCGTAGGACTGAAGGACGACCAAGGTTCATTCTGGAAACAATACCGCTGTATCTTTGGTTTCGTCGCTCAAACCGCCTACGTGTATGTTTTAGGCAAATCTTCTGGCTCCTCTTCCGCCTAACGCAGTTTCAGCGGAGCGCAAGTTGGTGTAGCTGCCTTTGCCGTAAACTTTTTCGTCGATCAAGGAGTTGGTATCAACCAGTCCAAAGCGAGCGAACTGTTTTCGTTCTGTCAGGTTACTTTCACCATCGGACGGTAAGGCTTTATGTCGGCGATTGGCATGGAGTGTGACACTGGTCCCCAGATTCGTCGGTGTGGTGATCTTGAACTTTGTCGATTCGGCGCTCTTGCTTGCGATCTATGGCTTCTTCTGCAGTCTGTTCGCTCTCTTGGTCTCACAACTGCCAGGGTACGGCGGCATCGGGTGCTTGTTTGGCTTGTTCTTCTTCGAGTCTATCTGCTACCCATGCATTTTTACCCTCGGCACCAAGAACCTTGGCAAATACACGAAGAGGGGGTCGGGTTTGATAGTCATGGTAAATTCATTTCATGTATCCGTCCTGTCCGTCTTACATAGTTGTTGTTAGGGTGTTGGAGGAGGAGCCTGGTACCCATCCGCGCAGGGTGCATTGGCTGACACAGCCTACACTCGTCGGTCATACCTCGTCCCAATGACAGGGTACATTGCAATGACGTTATACGCTATGTGAGTCCCGTGTATTCCCTGAAACGCTTGTTGTCAAGACTGTCCCCAGCGGCCTCGTAGTGGACCAGGCAAGAAAGACTGGATTTACGATCAGAAACCGGGATGAACTGTCCGAGAGGAAAGCAGCGCTGGAAAATAACGCTCAGGCTGCAGATGGTATCACTACCCTAGACACCCCAGACGAGAAGTGGTCAGCGTGAGTTCTTGGGGTATGGGAATAGATGCCCCGATAATGAAGGGGTTTGTTCTGTGTCCCGAGGATTTAACGATGTTCTAAACTTATAGCGCCTGTATCAATTAAATTCCAACAATTCTCTATCAGACGTCCGTGGAAGCTACCTATAGAACATGTGGTTGGCTGTTCCGTGACTAAACTGCAGAGGTTCTCGAGCCTGTTAGACGGTCTACAACCTGCAATGACTCTGTCACTGTTTGATTCGACGCCTACCCAGGTTGACTCACCGGTCGTATGTAAGGTAGTGACAAAAAGGTACCAACAAAAGGGAGCTGTCGTAGGAACGTCAGAACGACGGGAAAGAAGTCGCTAGATGATAAAGACGTGAGAGAGACGCGAGGATCATGTGCAACGGACGACCATACCCGAAGAGATTCAGGAATCCAAAGGTTTCTACGATCATCCCAATGAACGGGTATTTGAAAAAGACGAGCAGGACGCCACCGAGGAAACATATCGTCCCACGTAACTTTTGCTTGCGAGCAAAGAAATTGAACGTTTTCTGGGGTCCAATGATGAGTGTGAGACCTGAGAGGAACAAGAGCTAGAGCGCAAAGATAGAAGATGAGTTCCCAGACAGGGCGACGCGAGGGCATACTGACGTTTCCGAGCGCAAGCAGAGCAGCGTCAAAGAAGAGCATTATCCCCAAGAACATGAACAGCGTCCCAAATGTCGTGAGTGCGACACCAATCTCTACGGTGGAAAACGGTGAGCTGCATAGGCGGGCAAGTAAGCTGAACTGGACGCCAACTTTGTGCATCAGAGAGCCACATTGTGGATGTTTTTTGATGGTGGTCAAAGGGTAAGTAGTGGTGAGCTCGTTGTACACGTCGGTGCTTGGGTTAGTCGCGTGCGCTAGTTTGATTGGACACGTCACCGCCACCTCAGTACTGTTCGCACCCATCGATCGCACGTCACTCCGAGTTGACAGGAGCCACAAATAATTAATGAACAAGATGGTATGACAATGAAAGTGGGGGAAGAAAAGAAACCGGGTGACGCGTATCCTTGTACTCTGTATCTGCTCTATACACCAAGATAAGGTATAAGTATATCATATCATGGCCTGAACACCAAAACTAGAGAGTGCTCCCAAAGCGAGACCAAGAATCATACAAGAACCACCTAGCGTTGCGGCAACATCCACATCTTCGCGGCGTCCCTTGAGCCGAGGATTATGCTCGAGAGTGAACGGATCTAGCCGATACGAGGCTCAGCGGTCGTCACGAATAGTGATTGGAACGCTTAGTTACCTAGCCGATACGAGGCTAGATGGAACTATCAGATACATGTGCTATGTCAAGTGTAACCGAAAGCATACCTCAGCGGTTGTCACGAATAGTGATTGGAACGCTGAGGAAAAGAGCGAACGAGAGCGAAGAAACATAAGATGACAATTATCTAATCATCATGTGATGCGACGGACGAGTGCGAGCTGAATGATGTCTATAGTGATAAGTCTAACAGAGAGATGAGACGGCAAGCAAAGCTGCGGTTGAGAGATGGCCAGTCGTGTACCCCATGATCAACACTATGACCATGAAAAGGATGTTGGAACGTATGGCCAGAGGGACCGAAGTTGTTGCAGGGCGTTCGAAGTTGCAAATAAGTAAGAGAGGAATAAACAACGTTCGGAGGAGAGACATGGCTAGAATCTTCTTCCCAGACCAGACGACAAGCCGAGGGAACGAACAGCTGTATTGCCCAACGAAACCTCCGAAGTTCATAACCAAGAAGTGGACCGAGGTGAATAGCAAAGGATGGATGCCGATATTCACGGGTCGCACACGCGCCGTGATCGCAGGGTAGACCGCCTAGTTGTTTAAAGTTCCTACCAGTTAAGTAGCAATCACGACCATAGAGTGAGCACTTACTAGAGTGACTACGAATAAATACGCAATAGAGAACATGAAGATCAAGTTCTCTCTGAAAACTTGATAAATGTGCGAATTAGACTTTATTGAGGCATTTCTGCGATCATCTGCAATCAGTCCAGCACGCTCATCTGGGACTCCAACTCGGCATGGGACCCGTTCCAGAGCACCGGTAGCCGATTTATAGAAAGGCTGCCTCGTCAACCATGTGTATGCAACCAATGTGATGCAGAGAAAGACAGCGGATGCGCCAAAGAAGATTCGAGCAGCTATTTCTTCGGCCTGATCATCACCCCCATGAGCTCTCGTTGCCTGTGTTGGAACGGGTTGAAGAGGCGAACTCCAAAGAGCAATCACCGAGCTGACAACCTGAACAGCGCTGATGGCAACTGAGACGGTAGCCTGACCCGATATTACAGATCGCAGGAATGATGTGCCAAGGAAAGCTGACCCAGCGTAGACAGCTGTAGTCAAATAGCTAACTGCGACTGCCATAAGAGCACCAATGGAGAGAACAAAAGCGAAGAAAGTCGAAGGTGGGCCTCGAACGAACGTGCTAAAACACAGTGACGCGACAAAGAGGACCATTGTAGTGAGGGATCCGAGTATACGTCGAGATGGGGAGGACTGTAAAGTATGAGTGTTCAAACACTATTAGCACCATTTAGTGGAATCTACGAACCTGTTTCGAGGTGAACGTGCAGTAAAACTGGCAGGCCAACTTGGTCCATGTGTAGACACTAGACAAGTATGAACTGAAAGTTGTGTAGTGGGGGGAACCAACCAGACGGGACAAGAAAAACGACGTCGCATTGAACAAGACTGAGCAGACATTAGTACAAAATCCTGCGTACTTTGGCGAGATGCTTTACCATTGAAAGGGAGCAAAATGGCGCAGCCGAGAAGAAAATATGTCCACTTGGTTTGGGCTGTGGCCAGAACGTGCTCAGTTATTGGGTAGAGCTCCGAGCCCGAGTTGTCTCCGCCTACCGCGACTTCATGGACGTCGGAGTGATTGACCTCAGAGGATGAAATAGTGCGGTAGTTGGCGGGAGAGATCGCCATTTTGATGGTCTACGAGTCTAAAACGCCCATACACTAGGTCGGTTCAATCACTGGCAGTCTTGCGTGTGCGGTGGACAAGGTCACTTATAACCTGTTTGAGAGTTTTCAACAAGGGAATCACTTAGCCTCAGCCAGAGAGCTTGAAACCTTCGGGTGCGATCACATCGCTCGGGATCGTGATGGGAACATGTAGTACATACAAATATTAGGGACATACTAGTATGGTATCGATGCTGGTATTAATTAGTAGTAAAACAACAGTCCATTGGTATGTAGTGCACTTTACAATAGAGAGTATAGAACACGAATAAATGAAGCTTTCGAGGTCGTCCGATGTTTGAAAATGGGTATCAAAAACGACACTTGCACCCGCCCCCAGCAGGGCTGTCAAGCCCAACCCCTAGCAAACCACTCCATCTTCCCGCTTCTGTATTTCTCTGGCAGCAATGACCCTGTCATGTGACTCCTTCAACGGGCTTCTATGTGTGAGTATAGACATGTGCGCGCTCAAATAAGGGGGCGGCAATAACGGGTGAACTGCCTCAAAACCGGCAGAAAGGTTGACAGGAGGAAAGTGGGCAGTGTATTGTGGAGTGGATGGACGGGTCGTAGGAAGGTATGCTAGCGAGGACAGTGCTTGCACAGACGATGAAGAGTTGGATGACATCGAGGAGAGCGTTCGATGGCGATCGTGTGCTTTCCCGAGGAAATGTGGATGAATTTGTGATTGACTTGGGAGCGTGGCTACCGAGCGCACCGAAGAAACCGAGGTCCGACGATTTGGTGCCTCTACACATGTCGTCTTCACACTGGATGGGGAAGTGGATAGCTTCTCGCTGTGATCACGGCCTGGTGACGACACGGGAGAGGCCTCCGAAGTGACTGTCAGTGGAGCGAGGGGTACCACTTTGGAAGTCATAGGCACACCCTGACCAAATGACTGTCCTCGGATCAGTGGGTGGGGACGTAAGGGTGTTTCCGATCTACCCGTGGCAGAATGCATGGAGGGCGGTCGTGTCATCGATAGGCGTTTGTGCGATGAATGATGCGTCCGATAAATAGGGGAGGTGTTTGCTGAACGAGTCTCTATGATGCGTGACTCGGTCAAGGGAAGTTGTGGATGAAGAGCTATAGATGATGGCTGAGCCGCTGTTTGCGATGCATGCTGTGCACGTGCAGCTGACAGAGATGACTTCGCGGGCGCTTCTGGAGCACGGATAGTAGGCACACGAGACA
The DNA here is from genome assembly GCA_038090075.1 of Xanthoconium purpureum. NCBI lineage: Eukaryota > Fungi > Basidiomycota > Agaricomycetes > Boletales > Boletaceae > Xanthoconium > Xanthoconium purpureum. The sequence continues at coordinate 34,377 of JBBPMA010000083.1, forward strand.
GGGACTGTGGCTGCGCCCGCGGTGTATCTGGATGAGGTACGAACTCATCGACGGGGAGACCCGTGGGTGCGGACTTGCGTTGGTCGACCGGTGTCTGGCCACCAGCTGAACCAATGCTGTTGGGTGTCGCAACGCCGCTCTCGCTGGATATCCATTCGTCATCGTCGTCAACGGGAGGGCTAGCAAGCGTGAAGCCAGCCTTGGTCTTTCCGCCCTGCTGGCGTTGAGTCGGGGGTGGTGCATAGCGGTGAGCCTGCAAGTGTTCTCTGGAAGGAACCCGCGCTGAGCTGTTCACCCGCCTGAGCGGCGACGTATTTCGCGAGTGCGACTTAGTGGACGCAAAGCAAAAAAAATTCAGATGACACTGCTGAGAAAAAAAGATGGTACACATACTTCGTTTATGAGGCCAGCTTTCTTTGTTTTTTCGGGTTGTTTTGGCGGGGGTGTGTCTTTCTGGGTGAAATGCAAGTTCAATGCAGCCTTGGACGAGCCGGTCGAGGATGAGCGGGAGTGAGTGCGGGGCAGAGCAGTTGGGCCCGCACGATGAGTCTTTGGCGCCATGGATGAGAACGGTGTGAATTGGTTCTCCGCCATTTGCCACTTTATATCTGCTTCCTTATCGCAGTCATGTCGGCCAGCGCTGAGACGGGGATACAACTGGGCCCAGAAGGATCTAGGGCCACTGTGGGGTTCACGCACATTAGCGTTGCACGGCGATGCATCGTTCCGGGCTTGGACCCTAACACCGTAGTCCATCTAGACCATCAAAGCCCCAAGGTCCGTGGTACTTGTGCCTCGTTGCTTCGAGCATGTCTCTATTTCGATTGTTCCGTTTCTCAGCACAGTCCATCGGGTATGTTTCATGTACGAACGTGTGCTTCATTCCAGTACTTAGGATTTATAGTGCGTATCTGATTAGATTAGATGTCGTGACGAAACAATATTTCCCGCGCGTGGCTTCAACTCAACCCTCGACACTGACGAGCGCAGGCCGCCATCATGGAAAGGGTGCAGTTTCAGCAGGAGCAGGCGAGTCCATTGCAACCTTGTTACTCAAGTCCGTCTCATGTTACAACCAGATGCTCGCTGAGCTCAAGGACCTGGTCCAGAAAAGGCTTTTCACTCAAGTGCGTTCACGCTAAACTTGGCCTTACAAAGATTCATGTCCTCGTGCCGCGTAGGTTGAAGTGAAACAAATATTGAAAAAACGAACCCAGTTCGAAACCGCCCTTGTGCGTCGGGTCGCAAAGAAGAGTGACTTCTTGCGGTATGCTGCCTATGAAATGGGCCTCGAACAGCTGCGACGAAAACGGCTCCAACGCCTGAGTATGTGCTCGGATCCGCACCTTATGTCGTCAAAATCGTTCATGGTCCTTTTCAGACCTTCCAAAGTCCAAGTCAACGATATCGGACTATGCACTCGTCCGGAGGCAGTTTCAAATATTCGAGCGTGCACTCAAGAGGTTCAGGTCAGACGTCGGTCTCTGGATCCAGTATATACAGGTGGCGAAACGCGAAGGAGCACGCGCTTTAGTGGGGCGAATCACCGCTCGGTAGGGTCCAGTGCTTTTTGGTCAGGAAATGGGACTAACCTCGTGAGAGGTCCTTAGCGCTCTGCAACTTCACCCTCATGTTCCTTCCTTTTACATCTTGGCTGCATCACACGAGTTGTCGCACATGTCACCGTCTGCGGCTCGCTCTTTACTACAGCGTGGGCTTCGACTAAATTCAGACAGCACGGAGATGTGGAGGGAGTACATCCGGATGGAACTTGGTTTCGTTGAAGGGATGCGAAGACGGTGGGATGTTTTGGGAATTGACACTGCGGAAGACGAGAGAACGCAGGGAGAGAAAAGAATCGAGGCTGACATCGAAATGGACGGCATAGATGAAACCGTTGTCATTGATGAACAAAGAGAAAAGCCGCCAGACGAAGTCATAGCTGCCGAGAAAGGTGGCGATGAAGGTGAAGCTGCACGCAAGGCGATCATGGATGGTGCCATCGTCAAGTCCGCTTTATCGAGTGCAACCAAAGGTGCGTATCGTACCTTGTATACTTGTTCGGACTTTCTCAAGTTTTCCATCAAGCTCTGCCCACAATGAAGCTCTTCGTAGAAGTTGAAGCACTCATTCGCAGTTATCCGTGTCAGCTGCGTCTTCGTACCACACTATTGGACTATGTTTATTCCCTGCTGCAAGAAAGCCTGCCCGACGATCCTCGTGCAATCCGAATGCATGCTACACGAAGGCTCCGAGGCCTCACTCTTCCCAAAGAGAATGACAAAGATATTGCCGAAGATGTTTCTCATTTAGTGGACAATGAAGAACTAATCGATGCTCTCCAGTCTGCAAACGAGCGGCTTTCAACTGCTGTCAGGGCCTCGTGGGGAACTTCCGTGAAGGGCGACACCCGCAGCACTGCACACGCTAACATGTCGGAGATATACGCTGATTTTGTATCTGAATGGTGTCGTTCTCCGACACTCGATTCCAATTTAGTAAGATATATCCTTGATCTCATTCTTGTGTGTCTCTAGACTCACGATTATCACAGAAACGGTATTTAATAGGGTCTCTACAGGCCCTGGCACAGGACCCCGGCACATTACCCGTCTTGCAAGCCACGCATATCCGTTTACTCTTACGTGACAATGCGTCGCCAAGTAGGACGTTGAAGTTTGCCAGAAAGTACTCCGCTGCCTCTACCTCTTCCAGCATATGGCTTGCCCGGCTAGATGCGGAGAATGCGTGTGACAACGGCGACGTCAAGTCAGCTTGGGCGTCTGCACGAACTGCCGTGGCTGCGAGCCAGGATGTCGACGACATTGAAAGAATCTGGCTGTGGGGACTTGACCACCCATCAAGTAATGCAGATCAACAAGCTATCTACGAGGTAAACAATCCTTGTACACATGGTTCTCATCGCTGACACGTATCTGTTACGCAACGAAAAGGATTTGTTGAGCCACAGCATGAAGGATTCGGCCACACGGACGATCCACAAGACCTTGCTCCTTCGATACATCTCTGAGGCGATATACTCTCAGGGGACCGACAGCTCCACGCGTCTCAAACTCATACGTCACATGTCCAGCTCGTATCTCCCCACCGCACCGGTTTGGGAGCGCGCCTTCACTCTCGAACGCGCACGCGACGACCTTGCAGACAAGTCAATTCTTCGCGCCGTTTACGAATATTGGCGAGTTTTGGACGGAATTTCGGCGCCATCCGCTTGGGCTGGGTGGTTAATGGACCATGAGGACGGCAAAGGGGCAACACAGGCCATCTCGAGTGCGATGGTACAACTGAGCGCTGAGGACAAAACTCGGTTGGCCGAGGCGTGGAGTTCACGACTCGCAGGGAGCCGGACGGAAGATGAGGATGGCGAGGCTTCTGAGCAAGAAGATTTGCCGTTGATACTGGAAAATGTCGCTCTTTCTTGATCGAATCCAATTCTCGATTTTGCGCCTATGAACCTCACTTTTTTGTCTAGTGGGATATCAGCGGTTCACTTGACAAGCGACATCACTCGGCGAGCAAAACTGCAGTCCAGGAGTTGAAATGCCAGAATGAGATGATATAATGCAAAGCAATGACTACAGCTGTCGACTACTCGTCTGGCACTTCGATTTCACCCGAGTTAATGCCGTCGATGATATCATGAGGAGGCTTCCCATCGACTGTGCACCCGATGCTCTGGGCGGTCCCCAAAATCTCCTTGGCACCGCCAGCCAAGTCCTTTGATAGTGACTTGCTCTTCATCGTCCGCGCAATCTCAACGATTTCGTCGAACGAGACGTTGCCAGAGTGCTTGATGTTCTTCTCCTTCTTACGGTCGCGGGGTGGCTCTGTAACAAACGTCAAGGACAGAAAGCAAGGGAGTTGGATGGACCGCACCCTTGAGCGCCCGGATGACGAGTGAGGAGGCGGAGGGCACGACCGAGACGGCCGCTTGTCGGTTCTGGATCGTCAGCTGGACGGTGACCCGTAGACCCTTCCATGCGGATGTGGCTTTGGCGATATCTTCACCGACCTTCTTGGGTGACTAGGGCATGGGTTCAGCACGCGCAACGCGGAGCGTGGCAAGGGTACACACCAGACCAAGAGGACCGATTTTGGGAGCGAGGGCGGAGGAAGCACCGACTTCACCGCCTGTTGCCCGGAGGTAGATGATTTTGACTTCGTTGGGGTCCTGTGTGTCTGTGAGCGCGCTGTACGACGCGCATAGCGTTGGGCGTGCTCACGAATTTTGGGGCCATGTCTTGAGGACGGTGGAACCTCGGTCGTGTAAGGATGTGGATGAGCGGGTGGCTGATAAAATAAGGTTCAATCTCCGCTATGGTGCTGTACAGGAGGATGCCGATGAGCCGAGGGTTGTTTGAATGTATTTGGTTTGGCTTGAGAGTATTAGACTTGTCGAGGGCAACGCGACTTATCCGCAAGCCATCTTGTTGAAGGCGGTGAGTGCAATGGGTGTATGGACACCGCGGGAAGGGTCGCTTTACCCGCTGCATTCGAACACGCGGATATAGATAATCTTGCTTTGCTCATAGGTAATCACCTCTCTGTCGTCGCTGTATCGTCCACCGTTGATGTTTTAAATGTCACATCGAAGCTGATATGCTTGAGCGATTGATCGCGCATAATGACCGGATACCCTTGCTGCCGTAGGTTCTCCGATGTTGACATCTTCCGAACGTATTTGATCCTTTTCATTCATACAGCGAAAGCCTGACCCGATTTCATTCGAGATCAGCGCCTGGAATTTCCGTGCTTGATTACCTTCGACGCATAATTAGATTTACAAAGGTCGAGGTATGCCCATTCTCCCTTGAACTGCGCTGCCATCTAAACAATTCTCTCGCAAGAAATCATGCTTGTTACTCACTCTCCACTACGTCGATCAGATCTGTGCACGGATGCCCCTTTTTACGTTGTCTTCTCTCACTTGTCATCGATTCATCATCGCTTCCATCACCGTCTGCAGCAAGGGCTTATGCGATACCTTTTGCACCAATAGCCTCTATGCACGTGTCGGCGGCATTCCCGTATCCGAGCTCAACGTTCTCGAACGCGAGTTCCTCCGCATGATCGATTGGCGATTAACGGTTAGCACGTTTTTCCTTGTCATCTCAACCTCGTCACGCACCCCTCCCTATTCGCCCAATACTATTATTCCCTCTTCCCCCCCTTTCGAGGTTTCTCAGCACTTCAGCCGGTCTTGACGTGTCTGTCTTTTTTTTTCTGTTTTTATTCGGCTGTTCGCTTCGGCAACCCTGGTCAGTGCACACGGGAAGTCCTACAAGAATATTACGTCAATCTCGTCCGCACGGACAGCAGTGGGAGATTTTTCATTCCTGGCTCGCCTGCCGTGCCGGAGAGCTCAGTCTCCTCGGAAAGCAACGTGGCATCGCGCTCGCCATCCCCGTCGCAAGGCCAGTCATCTACGGATCACCGGCTCACAGCCACCATGCGCTCACCAGCGTATACGGCAACGCGCACACCGCAGGTCCCCACTCTGGAACAAAATATGGCGTTTGCAGATTTGCAGAGCTCGCTTGGAGGAGATTCTGGTTTTTGTTTCGGACGACCTTAGATTACAAAGGAACGTCGTTCATGTTTCGATAGAGCGTAGGGGAAGCGAGGGCGGTCATCTTCCCACCGGATCTGGCATAGTAACCAACTGTATTTTTTTGTCACGCAGGATTTAGAACAAACACACTGTATATGCATCGAAAAACAACACCAGTTACCAATGAAACAAAAGGAATGACTCTTGAGATTTACAAT
>JBBPMA010000083.1:40264-54592 GCA_038090075.1 Xanthoconium purpureum
CTGGATCTGGCATAGTAACCAACTGTATTTTTTTGTCACGCAGGATTTAGAACAAACACACTGTATATGCATCGAAAAACAACACCAGTTACCAATGAAACAAAAGGAATGACTCTTGAGATTTACAATAATTGCTATGCTAGTTGTTATATGTGGGTTTAGTAGAAAACTGTTACAGTCCTGTTGTCTGCGGCGGGAATCAAGGAAAGTGTGGTTTGGGGTTTTGTGGATTTTCAGAGTCACGGACTCGGCGAAAAGGGATAAAAGGGATGTTCTGAACAAAATCTGAGCACACATCAATATGCAGAACAGGACGACTTCGCACCGTAAGTATGGCTACCTAACAATACACGACCGCGAGCGACAGCACAAACCGCCATGTCAAGAACCTGCATGATGCACAAAAAAAATCGCACATAAGTTCCCATCAAATGGACCCCCAGAAATAGAAACGGAGGGCAAGGAAGGCGTGAGGCAAGGTCTATGTTACTAACATTACATTCACCGCCTCAAAGCGGAGAGCATCTTCGCCAGCGCATTGATCTGCCCCTTCTGAACCTTCTTCGGAACGCCATCGCTGCCTGTTTCGTTATTCTCGCGGATGCCGTCGAGGTCAGTGGTAGAGGTAGCGGCGTCGCGGCGTTGATGAACAGCATGTTTTTGAGGTGCGCCTGGCCGCTCGCTGATGGTGTCGAGTTTGGGATCTTTGGGCTTCCGAGTACGAGCCTTGCGCTGAGGGGGTTGACCAAAGATGTCCCCGACTGGGTTCGAGTATTGTTGACGCGGCAGCTGGTCCAATTCCCAAGGTACACCCTCCATGACTAGACATCAACGCAGTCAATGTGCATGCCAGAGTGACACACACACAAAACTCACGTTTGACATTCTTGGGGATAGCCTGCTGTTCCCCGTGATTTCCATAAATCTTGGTACTTCCGCTCTGACCCGGCGTCTTGGTCTGTGCCCTCCAACTCCCGCTCGAAACGCTCGTTGCCATGGTGCTGACGCTGCGTGTGCTCGAGTTGCTGTATCGTGAGAACGCACTCGTAGATGTGCTCGCACTCGAAGTCGTCGACATCGAGCTGCGCCAGTTACTCTTGTTGGCAGAACTGGACGGCACGGAGTTGGCAGAGGCGAAATCCAAACCTGCGCTACGAATCGATGGAGGTGAAACCCCACGAGATCCTTTGCTGTTGCCGTGAGCAAATGCCCCAAAGTGATGGCCATGTCCACTGCTGGACGAACTGCTCCACGTGTTCGGGTTAAAGGACTGAGGTTGCCGGCCACGTGTCCAGGTGACTGCTTCGTCGGCAGGGGAACGTTGTGGTGTGAGTGGTGTGCGGGTGTAAGGTGAATGTGGGATATGTGTCTGATGATTAGGAGGCGCTGGGACAGGTGACAAGCCCATGATCAGATTTGTCACATTGCTGGCTGTACCGGGGGCTGATTCCTCAACTGCACAAGAATGGCCCTTTCCTCCAAAAGCAAGTTTCCACTTGGAAGCCTTCTTTGCGACAGCGGGGGCGGCGGGTGGAGAAGCAGACGAAACTGAGGCATCAGTAGCACTGAGCTGGGATTCAAGAAGGACAGTGGGCGTCTTGGAGGATGCGATACTAGCTGCGCGGCTGATATCGATGACCGTCGACGATACGATGCCAGAAAGTTGCCGCGAGGAAGAACGCGATGCCAAGCTAATCTCTCTTGCCAGCGTTTGCGATGCAGAGGCAAGCACTTCCAGAGTCTCGTCCACTACATCACTGGTGGACTGCTTACTCTTCCGTGCTCCGCGACGTCCCCGCTTCTTCGTAGAGCGGCTCCGGCCATCCTCTGTGTCATGTTCAGCATCCGGGCTGCGTTCGGGATCAACATCTAGCTCGTATGCGGGTTCAACTTCCTCGATGACCTCAATATGGGAAGGTTTAAGAATCTTACTCTCCGTCTCCTCCACGACAGAGAGGTTCGAGTCTGGCACTGTCTCTAAACCTAATCCAGTCTTTTCAAACGCAGGACCAAGTGAAGGCGCTCGCGATAAACTGCGGGAGTGGATGACTGGGGTTCGACCCCCTGCGCGAGATGAAGGACGGCGTGAAGGTGGGCAAGACGACAAAGGGTGACCAAGGGTTATTGAAGATGCTGAGACGACACGCTTGTGGCCTGGGATTGGGCGACTGGGCGGCGTGGTTTCAGACATCAACGCGGGTAGATCCTTGATCCAAGCGCCGAACTCGCGTGCGGTGATTGGCTTCGTCATAGTTGCAGATAGCGAGAACGAAACAGAGGGTGGAAGATAGAAGACGCGTGTAGCAAGAAATTCGGCCACTGCACTAGTCATGCCAGTGAAACGCTGCATAAAGAAATTGGAACCATGATGACGGAAGAGGTTGAAGGAAGAGCAGACACCTTGGGCAGTGTCCGTCCAAGGATTGTAATGGTACAACCTGAAGCAAGGTCACTGATGCCCGGATTGAGAGGGGGAAGGACATACATGTTGATCAAGACGATACCGAGGGACCAGACGTCGGCAGGAGCAGGCTGGTATGTTGGGGCACAGTTGTTTCTACACTCGAAGCTCATGTATGGAGCACTCCCACAGTCCATGTCAGAACACTCTGCTTCCGTGGTAGAAAGGCCGAAATCTGTCAACTTAACGACGACACGACGTTCCCCGTTGGCGAAACCGTCTGTGACGATGAAATTTTCCGGTTTTATGTCACGGTGATAAACGCCTTGTTCATGACACGAAGCGACTGCATCGCACATCTGGGAAAACATGCGGGCAATGAGGCGCAGTCGGGTAGGGCTGAGGAGTTGAGACGGATGCAGAGAAGCAAGAAGGGAAGGCGTCGGGGGAGTCCGCGAGGGAGAAGATGAGCCATCTTCTGACGGGACGGGAGTTGGTTCGTAGTGGTCACGTGCCTGCTCAAGGAAGTAAAACAAATCCTCGCCGGGGACATACTCTAGCAGGAGGAGGAGAAAGGCCGGTGTCTCGAATGTGCGATAGAGCGTCACAATGTTGTGATGCGGACGAAGGGACTGATGGATGGTGACCTGTGTGAACGTGAACATGGGTGCATATATCGAGTTCCCACGGTGACTGACCTCGGTCATCTGTGCGGCAAGCGCGTCCTGGTCTAGATTTGCCTTGCTGAGACACTTGAGGGCGAAATTGCGGCCATAGGTGACATAGCTCTTTGAGCGGGTAAGTTCTCCGAGATCAAGGACACCACAATGACCATCCTCTGAAGGCTGTGCGCGTGACAAGACCTCGCGAACGAGGTAGACAACGGCATACGAGCCTGTGCCGAGTTTACGAACGACCTCGAACTCCTTGGCAAGGCCAAAGTCGGAGCTATCGTGCGAGACGGGACCCGGGGCAAGACGGATGTGATGACCTTGTAGGAAGACACCCTCACCAATGAAGTCGCCAGGAGCGAGGACGTCTTCGATGGTAGACGAGCCCGACGAGGTTACCGACGTGGAGGCGTAGGGACGGTACGATGAAGAGGAGGGGACGGGGAGGGGAGCGGTGGAGGGGAGGGGACTGGGAAGAGCGAGCGGACTGGCAGGTGCGGGGGACAAGAGAGGTGGAAGAGGAAGGGGGGAGGGAAGCGGGGAGGGGGTGGGAGAGGAAGTGGGAAGAGAAGTCAAAATGGAGTGGGGGGAGTGATGGTTCACATGGGATGGGGGTGGTTGCTGCTGCTGCTGTCGTTGCTGGGAAGAACGATCTTTCGTGAAACGCTTGTTGAACAGACGGGGTGAGTCATTAGGACGATGTTCTGGTAAGATATCTTTGCGGGCGAGCTGGGGTTTGTAGGAGATGGGGAGGGGAATCGGCTGAGCGGAATACTGCAGCATGAGTCGGAGGAGGGATCAGACGAGACCGGCTGAGAGTCTGAGAAAGCGAGGACGGAAAGACATGCAACGAGCGCGACGCAGCAGAGTCTATGGAGAAGAGAAAAAAAGACCCGAGGACGTGCTCTGTGAGATAAAATAAGACAAGAGGAGGAAGGGAAGAAGAAGAAGGGACGCACGAAAGAGAGGCGCCAACTTTCAGCCGTGTGGGGAGGAGAGCAACGCAGACCCAAGCGGGAAATCGACCCCAGCGCGAACGATATCCCTGTCACGCGTCACGCGTCACACATTTTACTCAATTCCGCAGCTCCATCAGAACCCGCTGCACCACATGGTCACGTTCCTGTGCATGTGCTCTGCCGTTTCCGAACACAGCGCCTGGTGGCACTCAATTAACGTACTCCCCCGTCCCGTGTGAACCATCCGTTTCAACTCCTCATCGCGCCTTGAACAGACTCACTGTCCCGACGTACGTCCGATCGTTTGCACCACAACCCAATAGGAGGCCCTCTTGTGTGACAGACAAAGACATAGGGTCTTTCATGTCACCCTAACTGTCACATTGAACTTTGCAGGTTCGATAGATTAATGAACCTTATGATTGACAGGAGACACCGCTCACCACACACAATTCCTGACGGGCCACGAAGGCCCGTGATGATATACGTTTTGATCCTTTCCCACGCCAACATGCGTCTTCGTGCCGCATCAAACTATTAACATCGCACTAGTGAGTCGTCCACGCACACTTCGCAGAGATCTATCTTGCCCTTATCTCTATGCATGCATGTTCTACCTTTTGTATGGCTGTCAGGTTCCTGGGCCAATCGATATTCCGTTATGAAAACCCCGAGCTCGCAGGAAACCCCGACCCTGAACATCTGTGAAACGAAACAACTCCTAAAAACGTTCACTCCAAACCCACTGGAAATCACTCATGCGCTTCACGCAAGGCATCAGCTCAATCCCACTTTCGCTCGGATGCCAATCTTATCACCGTCTATTGTCTTACGGTACTGGTAGGTTGACTAAATGCCATGGCCTTGTTTGGTTTGCCTTGACCAGTGCCATGTCCGGTTTTCGCCGTAGACATCCGTTTGAGGGCGGACCCTATCCTCGCGAAAAAAAAGGTGACATAATAGCCCTCGCAAAAGAAAGTTTATCTGCGCACTCGCGCCACGCAAGGGCTCCAAACAATCGCGGGGACTCGCCAAATATAAGGGATCCCCAGGGCAGCCCATTGTGCATGTTGAAAACGCCACCCTGGCCATCACCAAGAGTCGGCCTGGATTTCGTTGATTTGAATTTTGGGTGATCCCACTCAGGTTCCGACGTGTGGCCACGTGTACGACTCTCACCACGCCCAAAGTGTGTGTCCTCCGTGTTTGAATGTGTTGTGGCTCGAGGAAGTCCTGGCCGTAAGAGCAACTCGCATGGAAACAATGTTCGCTACTCCACCTATTCCGACTACTTCAACTACACCGTATTATATTGTGTCGGCATGTATGATCGGCTGATCATCCGCACCGTAGAGACTGCGGACGTGTACTTATTGATCAGCCGTTAGGCGGCATTGAACGTGTTACCAAGACGATTATCTGTGGGACCATAAGAGTCAGAAACAAGGAGACCTCTACCGAATAACTGCCACTGTAAACACCTTTGAACGCAGATCCTTTGGGTAACTCTGGCTGTTGTGACGTGGAGGAGGAGTCGAGCTCGCTTGTACTTGAGACATAGACGGCTAGAACCGAAGCTATCTTGTCACTACGATGACATCGGCGTATGTGTAAATAACCATCCATCCAGGTCATCTCTCTTGGACGTCATTCACACCAGCTGTATTGTAACCTTTGCCTTTTTGTCAGATGAGACAAAAAACTTGGTCTAGGGGAATCGTGTTATCTAGACCTGCCTTTCTTGGACGACGAAGATCCCTGGAAGCTCCCGAGATGCTGTGGAGAGGACTCAGAGTCCTTTGAGAGTCCTTGTCCTCTTCACACTTGTGGTGATCGACGCTCGGTCAAGACTCGCCCCTCGAGAACAAGCAGAATGGAGAAGGTCTCAGACACCATTACTTCCGTGTTTCACCTCGCTATCAAAGACAGACGCCCTGCCGTCTGCTTATCAGGCGACGGCGCTACCGTCTGGAGCGAGATCTTTGGTTTAGGATGGCGGTTCGGGATCGCTTACAATCCAGGGGCGTGGTTTGCCAAAGTCCGCCTGTATCTCGACCACACTCAGACCCAGACAGGGCAAGATACAGCCTTCGTGACCGTCTCCCTCAAAGAAAGCGCCGATAAGAATGCAAAGGAGCTCAATAAGAGGGAGATCATGATCATCGATTTTGGCCATGGTCAACCTGCTCTCCTTGGCTCATGGTCTCCATCCGACTTTGCATTGTGTCCCTACGTGTCTCTCACTCTGACTACAAAGGCGCGACTGCCTCAGCCCATCGCAAACCCACTTCCTTCGACGTCGCTGGCATTGCGCAGGTCTTTGGAGAGCGGCGACTTTGTAGATACTAAATTTTACGTGTTCTCCGCCAAACGTCCCGGATCCACCGCTGGCAAGCCTCGCGTCGTGTACGCCAATGTCAACAGCATCGGGATCGCGCTACCCAAGGCTACTCTGGGTAAGGATCCTATAGCCTATCTGTATGCACCTCGGGCTGATGTTGTAGCAGGAGCCAAACAGGTGAACGGGTTGGCTCCTGGTTTTCTGGTCAATATGACCAGCGACAATCATATCAACGGAGATTCCGTGCTCCATGAGTACGAATACGAACAAGATAGCGACCTCGATGACGACGGGTTGGAAGAGGATGAGTCCGATGTCACCAGCTTCCAGCGAAACCCCGTTCCTGGCAGGTCCCAAACAAGATCGTCTTCACAACCGCGCATACCCGGTGCGCTTTGCTTTCTCCCGATATTACCAGGTCTGACGTTCGTCGTTACCAGTGGGCGCGACGGACAGAAACACCCGCGGCTATACCACGGAAGCCGAATTTCCGGCAGAACCACCTGCCTACTCTGTCACCAACTGTCGGATGATACTTGTGAAAGGAGTGGCGTACAAGACGTGAGTATGATCGATGCCTACCGAGCATGAGTACCCTAACATTATTCTTTTCAGGTGGCTGTCATACATTTATTTCCGATACACGGGGCAGGTCTATTTCCGACCTTTGAAATCTGCTTTGGCTCCAAGTTCCCGCAAAAATCGCCCCAATGACCTCAATCAGCCTCCCAGTTGCTCTCCAAAATCAATGTATCGACTCGCAGCCAGTGTGAGCCAGATTCTGGAAGCGTCATATTGACAAGTTAATTAATACTGGACGTTTGGCAGCTCGGGGATGAACGAATGAAAGAACTCGCGCGTCGTGCTATCGAAGAAGGACTGTCAAAGGATAACATTGTTGAGGAGGCCTTCTCATGGCTCACTGCGCAGTAAGTTGCCTGACATGGCATTGCGTCATTCACTTATAGTTCACGATGATGCCATTCATCTCACAGATATGCGACCATTCGCGAGTATGAAGTTGAGAAGGTGTCCGAGCTCCGGAAATTACCTGAAGTCTCGTCAGCACTCAAGCTTCAGCTGAAGGCAGTGTCGCTCGGAGAGAAGCCATGGGCTCATGATGCTCTCATTGCGATCATGGAGAAGTTGAACCCTTCTGAACCGTCATCTTGACCCTACTCATGTCCCAAGCCTTTGCTTTTTTCACAAATGTGTTTTACAACGTCTGCAATATCCTGTATTATTTAGGTCCCATGTTAACCCATACTTTTCCTGGCAGCCCCCAGATCCCCCCTCGCCTGATTACTTCATCCATACCGCCCGTATCGACCCCAGTGGTGGCCTCTACTTTAACGCCGCAATCAGAGCCTGTGCCTCCACCCTTGTTGTTGAGCTCTCCAAAAGAGGCCCGAACCTCGACCATCCCTGCTGCGGGAACCCGTGCAGGGCTCGAGAGCACGACCATCGACGGCGGACGTGACGGCACTGGAGAATTCGACAACGCCATGCCCATTCCAGAATTCACGCTCATGCTCAATCCAGGAATTTCCATTTCCATCTCGGTAGACCCAAAGAGACTACCAGAGCTGGAACCACCGGTGATTGGGGGTGGTCCGACGCCAAGGCCTTCTAGTCCAAAGTGGGATGCGTTGGAGTCCATGAGGGGTGGTAGCATCGTAGACGGAAGGTATACCGACACGGGGATCGAACGCGGTGTGACCGTTCCCGCAAGAACGGAAGCGAGTAGTTCCAACGAGACGGGTTCTCCCTCTTCAGGGTCCGATGCAGGGAGCTCTGAGGTCGGATGTTTTGGTGCAAGGGTGGCGTTGTCTGGTTGCCACTGAAGCATGCCCAACAGCTCGTTCAACCAGCATTGCTCCTTTACGATCTGAAAATGGAGTCCGTTGTAATGGGACCACATGCTACGAAGCTGCGGAATACCACGTACATCTAGAATGTGTGACACGTCACTGGCCGTTCTGACGGGAACCTCTTGCAACATAAATCCCGGCTCTTGCGGCGCCTCAAGCCGCAAGCTGAGAGGTGGATGAGCTTGGCTCGGTGAGTTCTGATAAGTTTACCAGTTGAAGATCGATCTCAGGGGAATTCTATCACTTACATATGTAGCTTTGTAGTACTCTGCGGGTGCGCCATTGTTCAACTTTGTGATGTAACGTCAGCAGGCCAGCAATGAAGGCCAGGCAAGAGGCGACAAAGGATTCGTAGACAGCCCATGTGACGAACGCAAAAGACCACCGGTCGAACGGAAGAGAGGTCAACAATTTCGGTTTGAAGCAGACCTACCAAAAGATCTACCCAACTCCTACTAGGCTTTCAATTGACTGGGCATGCGACGGACTTATCATGAAGCTGTTAAACGCAAGGTTCACTCCTGGTACCGGACCGATAGATCCAAATGGACAAACCAGGTTACCTAAACCAGCGGCTGTGGCAGACCTTGTTGGGACGCTCATGTCCATCAGGACGTCCGTGGAAATGTCCGCCGCTAGAACAGCCTGTATCGCACGCAGCCGACTCTGCGAGACTATTACACCACAATTAATTGGTTGGTGCCTCGACCTGGATGGGCGGTTGAATTCGAGAACCCAAGAATGAGAAGGAACTTGTGGAAAAGTGTAGTCACTCGGAAAGTTAGACTGCGGAGATGCTGCCTCAACACTTTCAGATGAAGGGACGAGTTTAAGGCGTGCGATCGTGACGCTGGGGAATGAAAGGAAGGTGAGAGGAAAAGTTTGATGACGTACGATTTCCGCAAATTCCTCTGCGGTACCTCATTCTATGAGGTAGACTTTAGCATTGATCTCGTCATTGACCGAGTAGGTGTAAGCACGCCGGCTTACCTAGGTCCCGTAACTAGTATATATCCCGTCCGTGATACTGAGTGACTACGGCTCGCAGGGGTAGAGTGTTCAAATCTGGCTCTGGGCAAGTTGCAAGGCTAATAACGGCAGACTGTGACTCGCTGTTGCATTGTTGTCGTCGCGTGTGGAGGGAAGGTGGGCGAGGGTGTGGTCGTGTTATCTGAGGTGGTGAGTTGTTGTTGTTGTCGTCGTACGCAAATGACCCAACGCAGCCACAACATGGCGCTTCAGTCACGATCAGAACTTTCTTCCTGTTATGTATTGGTGATAGGGGTATTCACAGCTACGCACCTCGCACCACCATAGCCTGTGGGAACACGTCTCACTAGAGAACACCAACTTGATAAGATTTTCTAAGTACGCTTTGCCGTCTCTGAAGCTGATTCCTGCCCGTAATGCCCCAATTTTTGCCACCACTCTCTCGTCTTTCTATCTTTTAGCCTTTCATCCTCAGCCAGCAAGTCGGGAGAGTGCGAGGCCTGAAATAACTTGTCATCAAAGTCGCGCAGCAGATTTTGGAGATCTGCACAGGTACGGGTACAGGTTGGGATTTGACAACCCGTATACCTGGTACCCGTCCCTCCTCACCATCACCGTGGCCCTCTTCGCCTTTGCCAGGCGTACAGAGGTGATGGCATAACGCGTAAATTGTGCACGTTATGTCACCACCACGTCTGTGTGCGCACACGTGCTCGTGCGCTCACTCACCCATGCCTTGTCCTCACCATGGCCTACCTCGTCCGCCTTCCCTCCACACGTGACGACGACGCGATGAGAACGGCGCCACAAGGATGCTGCCGCAACGAAGACGACGCGGCGGGGACGTACCCTCTCCCCCACCTCGCGACGGCTCAGATGCGATGGCGCGTCCTCACCCTCACCCTCACTCACCTCGCGACGACGACGCCATGGTGGCCCATGACAAGGATGCTACGACGACAACATGACGAGGACGAGGACGACGCGACGACAGGCCCTCTCCCTCGTCCTCACCCACCTCGCCACCACGACGCCACCACGACGACAATGCAGTCCATTCAAGCGTCCCACTCCTCTCTCGCCTCCACCGTGTCCCTTCGAGCGCGATCGCTCATTTTCCACTCACCCCTGTCCATTCGAGCGCCACCGCTCATCTCCTGCCCCCACCATGTCCAATCAAGCGCGTCCGCTCCTCTCTCGCCTCCACCGTGTTCCTTCGAGCACAATCACTCGTCTTCCTCTCCCCCCGTGTCCATTCGAGTGCCACCGCTCATCTCCAGCCCCCATCGTGTCTTTTCGGGCCTGGTCGCTCATCTCCCGCCTCTATTGTGTCCATTCGAGTGCAAACTCTCGTTGTGGCCATCACCATGTGTTTTCGAGCCAGATCGCTCGTCTCCCGTCCCCACCGTGTTCATTCAAGCGCAAACGCTTGTCTGTCGCCGCCACCATGTGCTTTCGAGTCCGATCGTTCGTCTGCCAGTTTTCCCTGCCGCCTCGTCCGTTCGCGACGATAACGACGACATGGGGAATATGACAGTGCATCCACCATGTCATCGTCAACCCTCACCCATTCGCTCACACCCACCTTGTCTGTTCGTGCCCGCCTCGACTGGTCGCACCCACCTCACCCGTCCGTGGACGACGCGGCAACGACGACTTGAAGGACGTGGCAACATGACCACCGCATCGTCGTTGTCGTCGGTCCCTGCCTGTTCACCCGTTCGCTCCACCTGCCTCACCTCCAGCCCGTGGGCCCGTGGTAGGGTTTGTAGCCTGGTACCCGTCAGAGGTACCCGCGAAATGTGAGACCCGCGGGTTCACGGGTACGGGCTGGAGATCTGGTTGAGTTACGCTTTAATCTCTCCCACTGGTCCATTGCAGGGAGAAAAGGGCAGCCAGGAAACGTCATTTTTACTACAGATGTTCACTTGATTCGAGTGATTGCTCCACCTCGTTCTAGTGTGGTATGCACTCCAAGGAAGTGTAAGATTGGTTTATACGTTGACCCTTCTTCCCCCACTGCCAAGAAAGTTCGTCATGACTAGCTTTTGATACTACATAGATGATCTTGCCCACATTGCTTTGTGTCCATCCTAGTCCAGATACCCATCGTCTTCCTACTCACCTTATTCTGATTACCACTATTTGCTAATATCACACTCTCCTTCATCGTTTTGCTCACATTACACTTATTACTGGTGACCCTTTAATAGCTTGTTTGCAGCCATATGATGGCAGTCATGTTGTGCATCATATAGCTACTTGGTTCAATGGACAGTTGTGCCGTTTGTTTACAAGTGCAGCTCCCCATTTAACAAGCCGCCGCCAGGCGGCATTCCCGAATGTCTATTGACGAGACAAAAGACTTGGTCTACTAGGGGACTCATGTGTTATCTAGACCTGCCTTTCTTGGACGACGAAGATCCCTGGAAGCTCCCGAGATGCTGTGGAGTCCTTGTCCTCTTCACACTTATAGTGACCGACGCTCGATAAAGACTTGCCCCTCGAGAACAGGCAAATGGAGAAGGTCTCAGACACCATTACCTCCGTGTTTCACATCGCGATCAAAGATAGACATCCTGCTGTCTGCTTATCAGGCGACGGCGCTACTGTCTGGAGCGAAATTTTTGGTTTAGGATGGCGGTTCGGGATCGCTTACAGTCCAGAAGCGTGGTTTGCAGTCCGCTTGTATCTCGACCACAGTCAGACACAGACGGCGCGAGATACAGCCTTCGTGACCGTCTCCCTCAAAGAAAGCGCCGATAAGAATGCAAAGGAACTCAAGGAGAGGGAGACCATGATCATCGATTTTGACGGTGATCAACCTGCTCTCCTTGGCTCATGGTCCCCATCCGACTTTGCACTGTATCCCTACGTGTCTCTCACTCTGACTACAAAGGCGCGGCTGCTTCAGCCCATCCCGCTTCCTTCGACGTCGCTGGCATTGCGCAGGTCTCTGGAGACCGGCGACTTTGTAGATACTAAATTTTACGTGTTCTCCGCCAAACGTCCTGGATCCACCGCTGGCAAGCCTCGCGTCGTGTACGCCAATGTCAACAGCATCGGGATCGCGCTACCCAAGGCTACTCTGGGTAAGGATTCTATAGCCTATTCGTATGCGCCCCGAGCTGATGTTATAGCAGGAGCCAAAAAGGCGAATGGGTCGGCTCCTGGTTTTCTGGTCAATATGACCAGCGACGACCATATCAACGGAGATTCTGTGCCCCACGAGTACGAATACGAACAAGATAGTGACCTCGATGACGACGGATTGGAAGAGGATGAGTCCGATGTCACCAGCTTCCAGCGAAACCCCGTTCCTGGCAGGTCTCAAACAAGATCGTCTTCACAACCGCACATACCCGGTACGCCTTGCCTTCTCCCGATATTACTGGGTCTGACGTATGTTGTTACCAGCGGACCCGACGGACAGAAGCACCCGCGACTATACTACGGAAGAGAAATTTTCGGCAGAACCACCTGCCTACTCTGTCACCAACTGTCGGATGATACTTGTGAAAGGGGTGGCGTACAAGACGTGAGTATGATCGATGCCTACCGAGCATGAGTACCCTAGCATTGTTCTTTTCAGGTGGCTGTCATACATTCATTTCCGATACACAGACCAGGTCTCTTTCCGACCTTTGAAATCTGCTTTGGCTCCAAGTTCTCGCGAGAAGCGTGCCACTGACCACAATCAGCCTCCCAGTTGCTCTCCAAAGTCAATGTATCGACTCGCGGCCAGTGTGAGCCAGATTCTGGAAGCGTCATATTGACAAGTTAATTAATACTGGACGTTTGGCAGCTCGGGGATAAACGAATGAAAGAACTTGCGCGTCGTGCTATCGAAGAAGGACTGTCAAAGGATAACATTGTTGAGGAGGCCTTCTCATGGCTCAGTGCACAGTAAGTTGCCTGACACTGCGTCATTCACTTATAGTTCACGATGATGCCATTCATCATCTCACAGATATGCGACCATTCGCGAGTATGAAGTCGAGAAGGTGTCCGAGCTTCGGAACTTACCTGAAGTCTCGTCAGCACTCAAGCTCCAGCTGAAGGCAGTATCGCTCGGAGAGAAGCCATGGGCTCAAGATGTTCTCATTGCGATCATGGAGAAGTTGAACCCTTCTGAACCGTCATCTTGACCCTACTCATGTCCCAAACCTTTGCTTTTTCACAAATGTGTTTTACAACGTGGTCGCCTGTGTATCCTGTATTATTTAGGTCCCATGTTAACCCATACTTTTCCTGGCAGCCCCCAGATCCCCCCTCGCCTGATTACTTCATCCATACCGCGCGTATCGACCCCAGCGGTGCCCTCTACTTTAACGCCGCAATCAGAGCCTGTGCCTCCACCCTTGTTGTTGAGCTCTCCAAAAGAGGCCCGAACCTCGACCATCCCTGCTGCGGGCACCCTTGCAGGGCTCGAGAGCACGATCATCGATGGCGGACGCGACGGCACTGGAGAATTCGACAACGCCATGCCCATTCCAGCCATGGACATGTCCATTCCAGAATTCATGCTCATGCTCAATCCAGGAATTTCCATCTCCATCTCCATATCGGTAGACCCAAAGAGACTACCAGAGCTGGAACCACCGGTGATTGGGGGTGGTCCGACGCCAAGGCCTTCCAGTCCAAAGTGGGATGCGTTGGAGCCCATGAGGGGCGGTAGCATCGTAGACGGAAGGTATACCGACACGGGGATCGAACGCGGTGTGACCGTTCCCGCAAGAACGGAAGCGAGTAATTCCAACGAGACGGGTTCTCCCTCTTCAGGGTCCGATGCAGGGAGCTCTGAGGTCGGATGTTTTGGCGCAAGGGTGGCGTTATCTGGTTGCCACTGAAGCATGCCCAACAGCTCGTTCAACCAGCATTGCTCCCTTACGATCTGAAAATGGAGTCCATTGTAATGGGACCACATGCTACGAAGCTGCGGAATACCACGTACATCTAGAATGTGTGACACGTCACTGGCCGTTCTGACGGGAACCTCTTGCAACAAAAATCCTGGCTCTTGCGGCGCCTCAAGCCTCAAGCTAAGAGGTGGATGAGCTTGGCTCGGTGAGTTCTGATAAGTTTACCAGTTGAG